>BJBW01002339.1:0-114246 GCA_004320125.1 Scolopax mira
AAGTACAAAGTGGAAAATCCTTGCACAGAGAATAGCACTGCTCCTCTGCATTTACCCTTGTGCTGCTTCTGACACTCCAGGGGACCATGGCTCGACCGGAGGCAGAGTGCAAAGGCTGGCCAAGCTCCTGCATCAAGTGCCAGGTTGTATAAGCAGCTTGGATGTGTAAAGCAAGCACTTCCATTGAGAGATGAATTTGCCTTTCTTTAGAGCAGCTGTTCTGTTTCTCGGTCACAATATATCCCTTGCAAAAGGACTGCCTTGATAAGAGACCATTCATTGCTTGCAACCTGGGGAGCATCTACATGCAGCAGCAGTGTGCAGTGCCAGGTTCCTCACCCTAATGGAGACCCAAGCTGTTAAGTCTATGTAGGCACGTGCAGCTCCGTGCAAGGCTGCCAGCTCCTATGTGGAAGCAGCCGTGCCATCTCAGCAGGCTGGGCTAGCTCAGCTCTGGTGCTGCACAAGTATTCCTGGCTTGTTTCTACATGTCCAGCTGTGGTGGTGTGGCATCACTTTTCCTGTGCATGGGGAGATGGTCCCGACTTTTGCCATTAATTATCAGAGAAGGAACAAATGCTGTCGGGCCTTATGTGGGCAAAATTCTGTTGCCTTTCAGGAGAATTTAACTCACAGGAACTTCCCCATTTCTGGGGGCTGAGAGCCTTCCAGTAACGTGCAAGTCTGTTAAGCAAGTGAGAGCACAGGGCTTACTAACATGTAAAATAGCAGCTTTCTCCACTAATTGTGCAGTGCACACGAGAGGGGAGGAACTGAGGCACAAGGCTGCAGCTGAGCCTGTGCTTGCCAGCGCTGCACTGCAGCTGGAGAAGCACCGAGCAAGGAGCAAGGTAAAGCAGAAGACCTGGAAGCTCTGTATCAGCTGCTTCCCTACAGGAAAGGGGCTGAGAATTGCAAAGATTTGTCCCGTGGCTGAAGAGGCACCAAGAATGAACACGGGCAGTGAATGTCAAGTGGAGGCAATGAAGTGGTGACAAACCCATATGACCCTGCGAGTCAAAGACCTTTAGAAGGTTCATCAGACAATTTAATCAGTCAGATCTCCAGGTAACTTGTGAAATCATTTCAGCATATAAGAAGTTGGTTTAACCTGGGCAGAGCCCATTGCATTATTTTAGGAAACAATATTGACAAAGCCAGTACAAATTCTGATACCCCAACTGTTTGACCTAATGGGTGTCTGTCTGCAACTGCTCTTCCTACGGCAATGAAGCTTCTAGAAACTGTATAATCAGACTGTATAATGAGCCTATACCTCTACTGGATAACACTGCTTTAAGGCCATACAACAAAATACATTCACCGTGTGTATTAGGCAGACAGAGAGCCTGATCTTAATTCTTTTACTTTGATGGGTAAGCGATTCAAACTCAGAGCTCTCTTAATCATTCCTAGGGCACTTAAGACATCTGCTGGAAATGAGAATAAACTGCAGTAAGAATGTACATGACAGAATGAATAATGAAATAATGAAAAATTCTGTGATGTTTACTTTTACACAGTGTCTAAATCACTTGGCAAACGCAGAATGTTTTTCATTCAAAAGTGCTATTTCAAAATAATTGCATAAATAGCCTTGAATAAATTTATTCCTGTTGTTCTAATTGTCACTGAGGAATCAAATTTCAGTTTCAAAAAACATGATGAGGGAATGCAGTCTTTGAACTCCCTTCTTCCCTGGTGTGTCGGGTCACGCAACAGACACACATGCACAATATGTAGCACCATGTGCTGAGAAGAATCTCTGACACAAAGCACAGACCAGGCTTCAGGCTTTGGGTGGATGTGAGCATCAGCTGACTTTGTAGCTGGGTACAGAGGATCACACAAATCTCCCTTTCCCCCTTCACTTACAAATCTTGCTTAGAAATGTCTTGATAGCAAATAATAACGTAACTCCAAGTCCTCTTTAAAAAGCTTCTCAGAACATTGTATATTTTGCCAGGGTCTGTGGCTCTACCACTTGCACATCCTCAGCTGCTTAATCCTAGACTATAAACCCACAGCTCAGGTTCTCTGGCAGCAGCAGACGTGGGGTCGTGGCACAGGGAGAGGATGCAGCACCAGGCTGGAAAGAGATGGGAGAGAGATAGACAATGGTCCAGGAGTGTGATACGAGGTTCACCCATCGCTCAGGCAGTGCCCAGGGACATACACCTCCTATGGCATCCACCAACTCTACCAGAGGAATCTGATTTTTCAGAAGAAAAGATGATGAGAAGTAGGGATTTGTATCCCCCTTTTCATGACCAACAGCTACTTTTAGCTATTATAATGTTATTATGTGAATACCCTCAGTTCTGAATCCCAGCAAATGCCATGTCCAGACCCATAATCCCTGCTTCTAAAATCACCCTAAACTGCAGGTGAGAGCACTCTCCCAGGTATAACTGCCCCTGACTTCTTGCTGATCCCTTCAGCTTTTCATTAAAAACTTTGGGCTTTTCCCAAACTTGTAGTGTAGGAACATCCCATGATTTCTGAAATTGATTAATTCTCCTCATAATTTATAACCAGTATCTCAAGCAGGGTCCATCCATACAGACAGTGCGGACAGTGCAGTGAGCATGCTTTATCAAGCCATTAACAAGCTGGTTTATACTAGATAGTTTGAGTGCTACAGAACACATTAGAAAAGAAAGGTAAGTATGTGTTTTGCTAGTTTGCACTGGAAGCCATGCTAGTTGGTCTACAGTTCCCACCCAAGACGCTTCGTAAGATTTCGAATCCTTAAGGAAAACATCTAACAGGAAAGGCAGATGCTGTGCTACCTCATCATGATTCTTTTTGCCCAAGCTAGAATTCCAGGGAAAGGTAATAAAGTGTTTGAAAAAGCTGATTTCTATGTTGTAAGGAGAATTTTAGGGACAGCATTTAATTGACAAACAGTAACAGCATATAACTCATCCTGTGTCATCCAAACACGGTCTCAAGGGTCGGAGAGCGCTCGAGGGGAGGGGCTGTTATACTGTTGACCTTCCACAAGAGGGCAGCATTCCCAGAAATGTTATGTCTCCATAGACAGAGTAGACTGTTAAAGAAAATTGCACCGATACAGGTTATTTTTTTCTTTTCCACCCTCAGCATCTGGTAGGTGACCCGTGATTTGCACTTTCATCTCATCATGGGGTCAGGGGTGTGTATGGTGTGTGGTGCTAGGGTTTGCTAGGGAGGAGTTTCCTTGGTAGGGGCTAGGCATTGCCCCCAACTGCCCCTTTACCAGCCTCCAGCAAGGCAGGGTCACTTTCCACTTCTCACTACTTGAGTTTGCTTTTAGAGACAAGCAGACATCTCTCCAGCATCTACATTTAGCTGCTATTTTTCCTTCCTGACCAGGCAGCTAAAAATTTCCTTTAAATTTGCAAGAGCAGTGTTTTACTTGGACCTCATCACATGTTTTCCAGCCCTGGGGCCTGGGGCATGAGCTGATTATGGCTGAGCATGGGGGTGGTGCTGCTTCTAAGACACAGGGTCAGCTGCTTGCAGGTCCTGTGACAGCCTCGAACTGCAGAGCTGGGGTTTGGCTTCTTGCCCCGAGCCAGGCTGGCAGCACCCAACTGAAGCATCTCCTTGTCAGTGGGCAGCCACAGCGGCTGGGTGGGAGTAGCAGCACTGGGGATGTCTCTGAGAGCACCTCTGTAGAAGGGCCGTGGTGCAGGAGTTGGGGACCTCGAAGGTCGTATGGCCATAGATGAGGTTGGAACTCCACTGGGTTGGCAAAGTGGGCAGCCTCAGCCCTCGAGCAGAACCTTGGAGTCCTCAGTGAAGCACAGCCACCAAAGGGAGTCACGATCACACTCCTCAGAAGGTCTGATTTTTCCATCTGGTACAGGAAAATCCTACAAATATCTGTACAAGCCAAAATGTAATCCTGACTCTGGCTGGCCCTGCTGGCAGTGAGCAAAGCTGTGCTGCTGGTAACCTGCTATGAACCTGTGAATGTGCAATTCAGACTGTCTGGAGAGCTTCACAGTGCCTAAATCAAGGCTTTGTCCAGATCGTTTTGTCTGGCACATGTAAGGAGGAGCAGAACCTTTTAAGATCATGTTAAGGTGAACCTGGAAAACCTTATATTAGGGAGACGGTGATGATCAAAAATAAAATATTTAAAGGGAGAAATTAAATGCTCAGGATGTTCTCAGATCATTTCCAGGAAGGAAAAAAGGCAGCACACATTACAGGGGAAAAATTAGCACAACAGGTAATGTGTGTTTACAAAAGAGAAAGACAGACACATTCTCACACACGTCCCGAGGGCTAAACAAGCTGAGCTCCTGCCAGTAATTCCCAACATGGAAACTTTGCCAAGTCCGCAGAAGAAACATTTTAAAAGACCCCATTCAACCCTTCTGTTTGCACCTGGACTAAAAAGAAACTGCTTTAAATTTTCTCCCAAAGTCCGTTATCTTTAGAGATGACACAGGGTCAGCCCATCTCTAAGTCTCTTTTTTGAGCAGGATTATGGTTTGCTCTCTTTGCACGTTTCATATACCCATCAAAACACTTATCTCTAAATAAATAAGCTGGGCTTGGGGGTCCTTCCTACCGAAAGAAACAGGCCATAACAGTCAGCAAAACCCTCAGCACCTATTTATTTTTGCAGTTAAAGGCCTGAAGTAAAAACAATTTGGCAACTGTGCCATTCCTTTGAGATATCTGGGCCCTGTAAGAAGGCAACTTTATCAGTGCAGAGCAGCATTGGAGAGGTAACCAATAAAAAAAAAAAGAGTGCAATTGCTTTGCTAACATTGCTCCAGGTAGATTTGGTGAATCTCTTCTGAATTTGGAATCTCTTCTGACACTGATAAGCAGTACTTTCTCAACTTTACAACCTATGATCTATATTCACTGCCACCACAAGAGAATGAAAGGGATACAGGTTTGGTCACAACGACAAGGTAATGATATTACTCTTAAATATGTGTGATAGAAGCAAGACAAGTCTTTCTGCTGCCTTTTCCAAATTGTTCACCCTCCTCTCTGCTTGCTAAGACCAGCTGTGAGATGCTGTTATGGCAAAGACCCCAAACAGGAGCATTTATTCTGGAAGCTCAAAATACTGCCCTGATCTTTTCAGTGCACATACATTATTTATATCTCAAATTTCTTCAATTTTTGAATTCCCATTTGCAGTATGGGAAGTGAAAAGCACCAGACCTGTAGGTAATAACAGCTAGGTTTGGAACTGAGAAATACCACGTCAAGAAGCCTACTTATTGCTCAATCCCATTATCAGTGCCCCAGGGCCAAGCTGAGGCATGCATTTGGGACAGCAGCATTACATATCTAAAGATGACATGAATGCCCTCATTTCACTCAAGGACCTTCAGTGCAGTCTGGTTTTGCAATAAACCCAGAACCTCCTCTAATCCTAATAGATTAGAACAGATCATTTGTAGTTGAAAAATTTCCTTTCAAAAGAGCAAATTAGCATGACAGGCAAAAGCCTGAACTGATTGCAAAAACTCCAAATATCATTAAAAAGTTTCACAGAACCTCACATACCATAACGTTAGCCCTTCCCTTTTCTAAACACACAGTTGGTTTGTACAAATTTCCCCAAAATAACTTTGGTATTGGGATGTCAGCCATAATCCTGCCTCATACCTGGTTGGACTGAGATCAAATCCTTAAGAAAGACTTTGCAAGACTTTTCAAGGCCAAATAAACCAAGCATACAGTAATTTTCCAAGCATGGCATAATCTGTGACAAACAGAATTTGCAAAGTTTGTTACATTTAATTGAAAGAAACAAAGATCAACCGGCGGATCCCATTTACCACTCCAGACAGGCATAAAAACTGATGCCTGGGACGTGAGAAATCTTTCACTAATCTTTGTGTTACCCACTTTTGTTGGTTAAACTGGCTTTTTGGATTGCCCCACTTGAAATTCCTTAGCCTGGCAGTAGCTATAATCACTTTTCACTTTTTCTTTATACTCTGAATAGTAGGGGCAAATAGTTACCCACATACAAGCCTTTTTCCCAAATCTTATGCTGAGCTGAATTTTCCACAACTGAAATGCTGCCAAAAAAAAGAAGTTTGCTGTGATTTCAGTAGCAGATACAACCCATCAGTTTCCCATTTGGTCAAACATAACACAATTAGCTCTGAAGCATGAGACCATAGATCTCAGTAAAACATACCCAGTCTACTAGCAATATATGCGCAAATCACTTTTCAACAGACTGAAACAATTTTCTTTAAAGATATTTTTTACAAGTAGTGTTTTAATTGTAGCTCAGCTACCTCAGGAGATAAGTAAAGGACGTGATCTCCCTACATAGGATCTTGCTCCACACAACAGGAAATGGCTTCTGCAGCCAGACCTATTTCAGGATCTCAGCCCAGCATCCAGGCCTCATCTCAGACTTCTACTCTGTGCCCAATTGCATGTTCTTTCCACAAACCCAGGGATGGCTGAGAATAGAGAGGAAAAAACAACTGCACGAAACATATAAAGGTAGAACTATCTCTGAAGGGAATAGACTTTTTACCTTGAAGAGCCTCTGTGGAGAAACTGAAATAAACCTTTTACCAAAGGATGCTTATGCTCTGAATAGTTCTGTTGTCTGAAAGCAAATGGAATAGGGTGGGGAGATGGGAGCCATAAAACCAGATGCCTGAGCAGCTATGGCTTTTGCAAGACATTTCTTATCAAACAAAGCACTTCAGGAGTGGTTTGAAATGAACCAGGCACTTCAAGAGAAACTATAATTTTGTCTATACACTGAGGTTATACTGTACTGAGGTAAATAAAAAAGTGCAAACCCATCCAAGTCTGGTTGCAGCTAGAAAGGCATGAGGCTATTTATACTTGTATAGTACAGTCTGATATGGAAGAGGAATAATTTTTCCAGGAAAAATTACATCTATATGGAGGTGCATAGGTCTGTATTATATTACTATAACTACTCTAGTAAAAGAAAAATTACAACTCTAAATAACACCACAATGCTGGTTTCAAGACCATACACAGACTAGGTACCCACTTCAATGAGGCTCTAGGCCTCCTGTTTCCTCACAGTAGCACTGGGACTTTATGCCTTCTCAGCAACATGTTTTGACTTCTCTCTGACTCTTCTGCACATACAGTGTATACAAGAAGTTAAACTCTCTTCCTCAGTTGCTCAGGTCCTCAATTTCTATAGATTAGTGTGAATCCTATTTCTCAGGTACTCTGGACAAACAAGGCCCTATATCCGTCCAGTCTCTCACAGCAATTGCCAGGAGAGCTGTGTGATTCAGGTTTTAGGAGTGAAGTCCACCTGAGCTACTTGCAGACTGGTAAAATGCTCATGGAAACTACTGAACGACAGGGACGAAGCTTTCAAAACAGAGTTTCAGTCTGTTCTTGAAAGGACATAACACTGCATCCTCTAAAAAGCACAGGTTTTTACTCAGGCTCTTGGCCAAGAACTCTCAGAATAGCCAATCTGTGTTTTCTTTATACCTTCGTTGCTGGTGAGTTGTGTGCTTGCCTCAGTGGAGTACAAATCTTTTTCTGTCAGTCTCATTTCACAGAAAGAAAAGAAAGCCTGTGTTATAAAACTCAGGTTCCTTGGAGCAGGAACAAATACATTCTGGTACTGAGTCCTTCAACACACACACGAAAATGCTCGCTGACCCCAGCTGCTAGCCCTACCTCTCTCAGAGCCTGTGGGACAGCTAAGCTCCATGTGAAACAGCTCCAGGGGTTTATAGCTCCCTGACTGAGGTAACCCAAAATTAGCACTAGTTTAATATGTCAGGCTACAGGCTGCAGTGGTTCAGGAGCTTCATGTGCAATTCCACAACCTCTGTGAAGGGACCAACTGGAAAACTAACCGGAGGCACTTATTGATTTAGCTGTCCACCCTTAATTAACTTATACTGATGCCCCAATATTACTGGGATAAAATATGGATCAACGCTGAACTTAGGGTTAGCTCTAAATGACAGGTTAAATCTTGAACTAGACCCTTGCAAAGCTCCTTGTTTTCATCTCTGACAGCTCACATTTCAGTTTGTGGTGCGCTTGCTGGAATGACAGCCTTTTCCACATTTAACTGCATACTGAAACGAGCAGTTGTGTGAGTGATTTGTCACAGTCCTGGGTGGGTGGGACCCTGTAATAACCATCTCTGCTGTGCTATGCTCTGTAATAGCAATGGGGACTTAGCAGTGTTGACCCAAAGGTTTCCCTACACAGTGTAACATACTTCAATAGTTTGAAGCAGGACGACTGAAACCAAGTTATATCATATCAGAATGTATTTATGAAAAGTTTATTAACTAACCATTCATAGATACTTAATATTTATAGATTATTCAAATATAGGTAGTTGTTTAAAGGTATCCAAAATAGGTGGTGGAGGTGGGTTTTACAGTCTAAAAGCAATTCAGTGCTTATAATATATGTGGGGGTTGCAAAAAGCCAGTATGTGTCCATGTACTATAACAGTACGTCACTAAATCACAGCTTTCATTTAATAAAGTAATGTCTCTTGCTGTTACAGTTCTGAAAAAATCTGGCAACATGAACAGAATGTAACTTAGGCAGAGATGGCAAAGAAATGTCTGGAACAGCAGCTCTGAGAGGCATGAACAGCCCCTGTCAGCACCCCATCAAGCAGTGATGACTTCAGTGTCAACATTTTAAACAAACCCTCTCTTACTTGGGGAAAGAGTGTGATGGATGGGCAGATAATTGTTGCAATTTCATTCGTCCACCAAAATCAGAGGTTACACTACTTATAGCAATCCCAATTAAAAGGCGGCCCTACAATATTCAACAGAGCCCAAGGGCAAATTATAAGAGATCCAAATGCATAGAGACCTGTCCTGCTTCCAGCATCTTGTGCTTTGCTAAGAGCAGCATCTTCTCCTCCGACCATATAGTCAGGACTTGAGAACTTTTGGAAGGATAGCACTGTCTTTTGATAGCTCCTAGACCCTGCTGATTGCACACAGTGTTCTTAATCAGAAATGCAGTACTAACCCTTCATAAATTAATAAATGCACTCCTCACATGATGTGCTCTTAGTGTATATATACATGTGTGTGTAGCTGCAAGGAGCAAATTCTTTTTTTTTTTTTGTTTCAATGTAAGTACATTCATGACCATTGCCATGACTTAGCCAGCTTGGGTCAGAGCCCTGCTGGGTGAGCCTTTTGTATTTGTGGCAATCGTTTGGCTGTCCCTCCTTAGGGCTGGCATTGCATAAGGTGGGTTTTGAGCATCCATCTGCTTTTCCGCACATTTTGGCTACAAAGTTCAAACAGGAGATACGGCGCTCATTAGTGGCAATCAGGGCACTGTTCAGTGAGGTACGGTCTCTGTAAAAGCGACCTGTCCCAGCTGAACTCAAAACGGAAACAGGAATTTCAGATGAGATGTGAGAACAAGGGGGTGCCTTATGCTACAGCCAGCTTAAGTATTAAACACATTTCGTAAGCAAGGAGTACAGCCAACCCTATCACTGCACTTTTATAAAACTGACCTCAGTCAGTCCCCACTGAGATGTCTCTATGCGACCTGCTCTCAGGGCTGCTAAAGAGAATCTCTTGAAGCTTCTTGTTCAGTTCTTTCGAAGAGACATGGCACAAACTGGACTCAGGATTTTTCTACTCATAAGCATACTACTGTTGGATCAGACCATCAGCCAGGCTTCCAAATTCAAAGCCAGGAAGCACAGCAAGCGTAGAGTGAAAGGTACTGGGTTTGAACTGGGAGGAGGGATAGAAGCTTATAGACTGCACAAGTTTATTATGTACTTAAGTAATATTGCATAAACCAGAAACTAACATTGTACAAATGCTTATTAACAAATGACAGTTGAGGCTATATTATATCTGCCTTTGAAATATTTTTTATGGGAGTTAGCAAAGCTAAAAATAAGGTGGTAGAATGAGTTGTGGAAATAGAGCTGTATAAAAATTGTAAATATACTGCTCTTTTATGTTTGTTCCTCTCTGTTGACATTATTTAGGACTCACAGGTACAGTTGAGAGGGACTCTGGCTGATCATTCTTAGTTATGCAGTTATATTGACTAAGGTCAGAAGAATGGGAATTAATGCACATATGGTGGAAATGAAATAAAATACTCAGTCTCCAAGGGTTATTGTTCGGGTTTCTGTACCATTTCCTAATTTTAACAGAATGTCTGACTAATATTTGTGGAATATTACTTTACCTGTGTGACAAGTACTGTGAAATGGCAAGTCAAACTAATGAAAAAGAATTAGGAGAAAAAGATAAAGCATAAATTCCCAGAGCAAAGCTTACAGAGCAAATAAAAACCTGCTGAATGTTGTTTGGAAATGTCTGTGTATTTAATTTAAAGACTTATTTGTAATAAAAGAGGGTATGATGGAGGTTACACTAACGGCAAATATTTAAACTCCTAGTCAATGGAAAAAGTACAGCTCAGATAAAACCATTGTACAAAATGATGACACTGCTCTGGTGCTATATACAGTTATATATGTACTTCCTTCTCCTTTTGAATCTCTATAGTTCTTAACACGGTGTCCTAAGGATGGGCTGCTTATACATTTGTTTTGGCAGCACATTCATCTGTCAACCTTCCACTACTTTTGAGCTTGAAACAATTTGGCAGAATGGAGCTCCTGAAGATAAGTCACCCAATATTTTTTGAAAATTTATGATCTGGGGCAGGGGGGCGGAGAAAAAAAAAAAAAAAAGAAGAGATCTGCATTAGTGTCATTAGTGTCTCACTATGAAAAGACTACACCAGGAGCTCAGCTAGTTCTGCTTTTTGCCTCTTTTGAAGCAGATGGGGGACATGGAGAAGCTACTGTGAACTGGGAATCACAGAGAGAAGCATGGATTGAGAAACTGGGAGTCCTGCCTTGGGGAAGCATGTAGTCATGCAGGACAGCTGGGGTTGTCCTGGCAGGCAGTAGGGAGTATGCCTAGGAGAAGAGATGAGCTTTCTGGGGTGCAGCTGAAGGATTAGGTGATGTAACACAGATCTGCAGGAACTGTGGTTTTGTTAGTTCTGCTACATGTGAAAGAACTCATTTATTCCTCATGTTCATCACTGTGGCTTCTGGAAGGTCTGGATACTGCTGCAATCATATTGTCATCTTGTGCAACAGAAACATGTCTGCTCGTCGTTTGATGGCGGTGGGATTTTATAAAGATTAAGAAAAAAGAATGGAAAAGAGGACATGAAAATGGAGTTATGTGCAAATTGCAGTTCAGCAAGCTTGTTTGCATACATTCAGGCTGTGAAGTTGGATTATATTAGTTCTCCCTGCTGTGTTAAAACAAGAGTTGTGTGAAACTTTCATGCTCACAGAAATAACATTTCTTTCAATAAACACAACTTGTGTCCTGGCATGCTAAATACCTATTTGCTACAATTCATGTTTTTCAAACAGTTACTAGGATACAGTCCAACTGAAATTGAAACTATGAGGGTGAGAGGTAAAGGTGGGTTCCTCCTGTTTCTTTATGAATCCTACAGGAATTCTTTCATTAAGGAAAAATCTTTAAAATAAATCAAAGCATTTCAGCAATCCAGAATCCCACGCTATTTTGAATCACCTTTTAACATATAAGTAAAAATTTATTTTTTTGCTTGCGTATTTGTTGATTTCTCTGTATTTCTTTTATTTAAGAAAAAGATGACCTAAAGACCCAGATTGACAAATTGTGGCAAGAAGTAAATGCTCTGAAAGAAATGCAGGCACTTCAGACAGGTAAAGCAGCTCGCACTGGTCAATGGCTTCCATAAGTTATCACTGTCTTCCTCTCTCCTTCACTCCCATCCTTCTCTATAATAGGGACTGAGAAATACAACTCCCTAAAAGCATGGAATGCCATAGCTGTAAGGGTGAGACAAATGTGGAAGGAAGCATTCAAGTAAAATCAAGTTTGAACTAATGGTGTTCAAGTGATGATTCTTCACTAAGAGCAAGAATTAATCTGGAGCAAGAACTGCTTTTGGTTTTGCTACACACAACCCCAAGCTGTGATTTTAGGTATAATCAGACAAAGGCAACAGTGAGGGTTGCTGGGTTTGAGAGGTTAGATGGTCAACGAGTTAGGTCCTCAGCTTTGGTATGAACGTGGGCTAAGTATCAAGGCAAAAATATTCATGGAAAAGGCTGAGAATACCCCCAAAAGGAAGCTAAAAAGACAGCCTTTTTAAAGTGTGCACTTTGCAACATTCAAATGTGAACGTTGCCATAAAACTTCAAAGTAATACCCACTGTGAGTTCAGAAATATCCTGTATCAATATGCAGAGTGCTTTAAGTATTTTAACAGCCAGATGGAAAATTCCAAACAAAATAAGAAGGGTAAATACACAGGCACCTACTAGACAGTTGTGCTTTTTCACAGCTGTTGACACAAACCTTGGCATTTAAACATGTACAAGAGGACACTACAGAGGAAATTACATCATTCACATGAAACAGAGCATATTTTCCTCAGGGATGGTAATATCTGATTTGTCCTGTTTTACATCTTGGGTTACATAGAGGTTTTTGAGCTTTACAAAATATTTTTATTTTAAATTTCTTTAGAAGACTTTAGAAGTTTCTAAAAAGAGGAAGTCTGTGCTAGACAAGTAACTCTTGTTTAAAAGCAATTCTTGTATTGCTTCCAGGAGGAGCTTGAGAGCAAGCATGCAGTGGCTTAGAAATGAAACCAGAGCCAGGAGATTTTCTATCCTCAAAACTTATTTTGAGATATATTATAAATTCAGAATCCACACTCTTCAATTAGATTCCAAATTTGGCAAAAAATGATCCATCACCCCTCTAGCTCTGACTGAGCTTATTAATGTCTTTATGATACTTGAAAAAGGAGTTGCTTTTTTAGCTTATGGACATTTCCAAGACACACATTACAATCTGATTTCCTCTTTTGCTTGATTTTTCTAGCTCTCCTTTCTACCTACCATGAAATGTTGTCACATGCCATTTAGCAACACATACTTTCTCCCTAAAGAGACCCAGTCTTCATCATTACTGCAGCATTGTTGAAGTAGATGAAGTCTCTCTGATCTTTCCCATGAATGTAAATTTGTTAAAGTATTCAACATTTAGCAACTATGTTCATCACTTTGGGCATTAGCAGTTGGAAAGTATAAAATTTGAAGTATAAGCCCTAATATAAAATGATGACTCTGAAAATGCCGCTAAGGAATGCAATGAATACTACAACTGGAAATACTAAAAAACTGAGACATAGAGTATATGGTCCAAAGTGGACTTCCATATCCTGTTGATCAGATACATAATTCCATTTTTTTTACAAGAACAGATGATAGGAATTAGAAACAGATTATAGAAAACATCAGGACAGAAGATGTTCGTATTGTTTCATGACATACTTCTACTATAAGTACAAGATGAATTCAAGCAATAAATGGAATAATGTGAAAGTAGGCACATGCAGGATTCTGAAAATAATTGTTATAGGAGGTTTATTCAAGACTTTTGCTACCTCCCTCAGCTCAGAAGGAACACTCCTTCAAGGGGAGTTCTCTCTCTGTAAGTAATTATCTTGGGAGAATCAGTTTTCCACAGTGCTGCATTAGGAGAACTGGAAGGTTTAAGGATTCACTCCTGCAAGCCTGCTCGCAGAGACCTTGGGCTGGAAGAACTCTGAGAGTGGTTCTACAAGGCAATTCCAGTTACAGAGCATATGCCAAATTAATATTCTAGTACATTTGGACTTTACATGAAGACTTTCCCATTCCATTGGAACTAAAAGCAAACAGATTTATAAATACAAATGTTTAGATAATTTGGTTTAGATTGTCATGCAAGCACAGTAATACGTGTACACTTTAAAAAAGTGTTTATAGATTTAAGTCACTTTACCTCATTTGAATTTAGAGTTTGAAGGGATAGACTTCGCTGGAAAGACCAGAAATTAGGAACTAAAGAGGTAAATGGATAAATACTGCAGTTGGAAATATACTTCTATCAATCATCCAGACAAAGATTTGCATTATGAATTTCAAATCAGTGCTTTTCTGGTGAGCAGGACACATCTTTTTCTGTCCTGCCTTTGTTTGCTAGGAACTAGGTTTGGTCAATGCATAAAACTTTACTTTTCTTTGGCACCTAAATATAAAGCCAAGTAGAGATTTCCTGATGACCAATTCAGATCTGCCAGCAATACAAACATCCATACCTCATCCATTCCATCAGTTTTAAGGCTGATGAAATAAGGTAAAAATGTGTGAAAGAAGGAGTATTTGCTAAAAGAAGAGATATGATACACTGACAACAAGCCTGGGTTTTATTTTAGCCTTCTGAAATAACAAAAAAGAAAAAAACCTTGAGAGAATTACATTGCTGCAGGGAATCTGAGGCTCAAGAACCTGAGGTTTATCAGCATAAACACAGGAAATATTCTCCAAAGCACTTCATGGTATTAAGATCACAGCTATGTCTGTCCTTCCTCTTAAACGCCTCTTCTCTGGAGCAGCTTTATAGGAGCATGCTCTGCTTTTAGCCATCCCTTGTGGTGGGACAGTGCTTTACAGATTGCCTGTGAGCAGCCTCTGCAGGCTTCCCAAAGGCATACTAACATACAAGGTCTTACATGAACAGGAAGAACAGCAGGGAAGACTGATCTTGCTGCTACTTTCAAGCCCACTCTGTGGTGGCAAGTGCCTTTCACTTGCTGAGGGAGTTGCCTGCTTAATTCCCAACATACCTATAGGAAATTATCATTTTAGGAAACATTATTCAAAGCTTTAGCCCAAGCTTTTACTAAACATGCAAACCAATACCTTTTCACAGTCTGTCTCCGTGGGACAAAGGCCCATAAGAAGTGCTATCTCATATCAGAAGTCGCCAAACATTTTCATGAAGCCAATGAAGACTGCATAGCCAAGGGAGGGACACTGGCTATACCAAGGAATAATGATGAAACTAACATTCTTCGAGATTATGGCAAGAAAAGTATGCCTAGAGTGTCTGAGTTTTGGTTGGGTGTCAATGACATGATAAACGAAGGGAAATTTGTTGATGTCAATGGCATGGCTCTACAGTACTTCAATTGGGATCGTGCACAACCAAATGGGGGGAAGAGGGAAAACTGTGTCTTTTTTTCACAATCATCACAAGGCAAGTGGGTGGATGAAGTCTGCCGTACTGCCAAAAGATATATTTGTGAATTTCTGATCCCATAATTACATATTCAAGTGACCATGACCATGTTTTGGGTTATTAACAGGCAGCTTTGCTTGCTAGTAACCCCTCCTGCTTGGACAGTGGCAAGTTAAAAATATCCATCATCTGCATTGTACTCTTTCCTGAAACAGACATTTTCTCTATTAATTTATTTTCTATTCAGATGCTAAAATATTATGTTTAGTGAGTGCTCTTATTACATACAGGAATATACATTATGTTTTGACTTACATTGTATCATATTTTTGGCATATTATTTCAGCCTGATGTTCGGGTTGCTCAAATTCACCTTCTATTTCTGTACTTTGTATCTCCATGGTAGGGTAGGATTTACTTGAACTCAGAACTCTAGGAAATCTATTGAAAGTTTACAAAAGATTGCTGTATGGTGACATATGCCAATATAAAGTGCAGGGATCCTTTCAGTTCCAGTACTTAAGAGGGACCTTGGGATTATCTGAGCTCCTGTGAAAAATCACCATCATCCTCTTAGAGTTTAACAGAATGGATCTGTGACCAAGAGTTTTACTGACGGGTTAAGAAAGCCACATGAAACAGAAAAATGTAGTGTCAATTTTTAAACTACATGGAGTTAAAAGTGATACACTGCCAGAAAATGGGGAAAGTAGCTGTTCTAAAACATCACTTAGTGTAAACATGTTTGCTTCTAAATGTCTCGATTATGGTAAAATATTAGATGTTATTTGGAATATTTCCATAGAAGAAATCAACCTTCAAGAAATACAAAAAATCAACTTTATAAGATGCGCAAAAGCCTTCTCTCCTGCAGGATCAGGAGGAGACTTTGTAATTCAGACACTAATGCTGCCTGAAAGCACAAGTAGAGAGGGAGGATCCCTTTTCTGGGCACATCACTGCTCATTCCTCTATCTCCACATGGCAGGCAGCAGGCCTGATTGGCACAAAGGAGTGGGGCCAAACCATAGCTCGTTTGGCCACAGGCAAATTTTCCCAATTTAATACCTGATATTTGAAAATGGAGTAAAACGCATTGGTTATTTTTTTTTTGCTGTTCTTAACCTCACAGTAGAGATTTGCCTTCATGTTATAAATGGCACTTTCTCTTTTGTGTAAAGGAATTTCATTTAAATATTTGAATATATTGCTGCTTGAAGGTTAATTCCTACTTTTAATCTTTTAGTTGTGTAAGATTTCCTTAAATTACACAATAAATTTGCAATTACTGGTATTTAATTGTAGTTGTATTTTTGACAGCTTATGCATCCATTCTTTCCTAGGACTTTTTTTGAGGATTCAAAAGGGGTACCATCTTTGGGCACATTATATTATACCTTTTCTTTACTAGTCTACCGACATGCCACAAGGACAAATTTTGGATCCCTGCTTGCCTAAGTGTTGTGTGAGATACAACTGTTTAACACACCAGTAATGTATTGTAAATAATTTCAATTTCCAACACTTTCTATTTGTAAAATAGGCCTGATTCTGAATTCTCTCACTTACCTCCTGAATTAAAATAAAGGTCCCCAAATATTTTCAATTTTCTTTCAAAATCTACCAAACTTTGCTATGGTTGGGATCAATATTCCTTTTACTTGCATTTTAACATGATTAAAAGTCTGCAGTAATTTTGTATGGCTTCTTTACATCTGGCTTGTCTGAAATAGGTCAGTATCTCAGCATATTCCTACAAATACAGTCAAACTGAAAATTCACCACGGATTTCAGAACTTGTTTATCTTTGAGGAGTTTATAAATTTATGTCTTAATCTATTTCAGCTGAAAGCTGTATGCAGGAAATGAAAACATTTATAGATATTATTGGTGGATGTTTACCAACTGGTGGATACAGATACCAGGGAAAAAAATAACTATTTGTTTAGTAGTGATTTACTGCACAAAGACAAACCTCACCATACAGAAATCAGTAATCAATTTGAAGATTCCCAGTAGAGTGCTTAGTTAAGAAATAACTGTATGTATCATAGAGCGAGCCCATTTGCACACTGGAGAGTCATCACAGTTCAAATGGGAATTGCTTGGGTGCCTGGGAATTCAACAGGACACACGACAGCAACTTCTAGACACATTAATGCAAAACCAGCATGAATGAAAGATGAATTAATGAAAAAGCTCCAACACTCACACCTAGTGGTGTAACAGGAGAATGCAGAGTTTACAAAGTTTATAGTGCAATTTAAATGCAGTTGTTCTGGGATTAAACCATCTTTACAGACCACAGAGATGGCTGTGCTATCAGGAAAGCTGTGTTCTTTCTACTGTAGAGGTGATTATAAAAGGAGAAACTTCTACCAGACTCCAAGATATGAGTGTGAAGGATGTAATCAGCTAAAATTTCTGCATCTCAGCTGGAAGCACCTTTCTGTGCTCAGCAGACCAGGCATATGTGAACCTAGATGAGCTCAAAGCCTTCAGTAGGAGCTGGATTAGCTCACTGGGAGGAGGGTGCAGATGGAGGTTCATACACATCCACATCCACCACCTGTATACCAAAGGCTGTTTAATTGCATCACAGACATGTAAATTTCTGTCCTACAACATCTCTGCTATGCAGAACAAAAGCACCATAGGGGTTTTGCTGTACCTCATTTGAACTCATGAGAATTTTCTCATGAGTACAGGCCTTGCCTGGAAAGAGGCAAGCAATCTGCATCAAGGAGTCTCAAACCCTCTTACTGATCAATATCAACAGATAAAAAAGGAATATCTGCCATGAATCAGATTAGCCTTATTGGTGACCGAGTAACTAATGGAGAGGCTGTTGAAGATCACATTTCAAAATAAACATATGATGCATTAGATTGTTTGTATTTTTCCTAACAGCTGGATGACTACTTACAAATTATTTTCACGCTGCCTTCGCTCTTCCTCCGTGCGTGCACCTGCGCACCGGCCGGCACTTCCTGAGGCACGGAATCACATCCCGGTCCGGGAGGCGCAGAGTTCCACAATGGCCAGCCCGCTACGACCTGGGCTTTTCTTTTTTTTTTTTTCTTTATTGTTTTAGAGGAATTTTTTGCGCTCCCCCCCCCCCCCCCTCCCCGGGGCCAGCAGCGACCGGGCTGTGGCGGGGCCGGGCGGCGCTGGGCGGGGGCGCTGTCCGCCGCTCCCGGTGCTGAAGCCGCCCGCGGAGGCGGCGGGGAGCGCTTCTCCGCGAGTCCCCCCCCCTGAGCGCCGCGGATTCCAAACGCCTACGATTTGAGGATAATTTCTTTAAGTTTTCAGGGACACCTTTGTCAGTTTTTTGCTGAGCTGGGGTTAGTGTGAAATATCAGGGGTATTGTCGTTCGAGGCATCTAGAAAATCAGTTGAAATGTAGTTTTGATCACGGTTTCTGTCTAGGCAAAAAGCTATTTACCGTGAATTAAACATGGTGGTGGGAAAAGGTATCCCTGCTAATCCTTCTGCCTGCTTGTGGAGGAATGGAGGGCAAAAAGAGGATAAGAAAGAGGAGAAAGAGTTGTGGGACTCTTGAGAAAAGAGGGAGGTAAGGATTAAAAAAGCAAGCTGCTTTCTTAGGGCAGAATCAGAAGTGCAGCTGCAGAATGAGCCCTTTTCAAAAGGTGACAGATTTGTTTAATTTTTCCCTATATGTAACCAGCATTACTTATTCTAACTTAAAGTATTAGCATGGTCTGTGCTCAGGGTCCATGCATCTGTTCCAAAAAGGTTCCAGTCTAGATAAGGGAAGATTATTATCCCCATTTTACAAAGGGGAAGCTGAAGCTTCCTAAATTTCCTAAATTCCTATATTTCCCTCCTGTGAAATTAACTTCAGTTTTGATTCTTGGGTCTGGTAATGCGATGCCAAACATTCAACTGATAAATACTGTATTTCTTATTTACTCCAGTACATCTAGAGTAATTATGTTAGTGTGCAGTATGTGATTAGTGTAGCCAATAATGAGTTACTGTTGAACTGCTCTATAAATCCAACATGCTGTTAAACTAATTATCATCTAATATATTTAGCTGAGCAATCAGTCCTAGCTGGCTAAAGCAATGTGAAAAATATTGAGATTAAAAGCATGAAATAAACTGTGGTTAGTACCTAATTAGTCAGAGAACAATATGGTAAAGTGCAAACCCAGATACCACAGGTGACTTTATTTTTGGGAAACCTGTCCAGGTTTGAGAAGGCACTATTCAGTTAATTTCGCTATAATCTGCTGAAGACTGAGATTTTTTTTGGTTCAAATACATATTGAATATTTATAATGTAACAATTTTAATTGGTTAAAGAAATGGAAAGAACACAACTTCTCTTCCTATAGCAAGTACCTTTCACACATGCTACACAAAGTTAAACCATTTCCTATAAAAATACAGCTAAGGCAAGGATTTCAGGCTGTGCAGTCTGTAGTCTCTAGGCATAATTCTGTCGGTGCAATAGATGAGAAACAGCTTCCTCTGCTCAGAGCACCAAGGTCAGAGGTTCAAACATTATCTTCCAAGATGTTTACTCACACCTAACTTTATCTTGCTCTGGAGCTATTGACATTATCAACCCACTCTTATTGTTAATCATCATAGGTATTACCTGCAACCATTCAGTACATTCTTTTGATGATTAAAAAACATTTGCTGCTAGAATATTGCTTATTAAGAATCACTGTAACCATTTTGGAGCATTATAAAAGATCGTTAAAAGGTATTTTTAAAAAGGCTTTTGGCCACCTTAAGTCCTGTATTTCATAAAACCTGTTGTGTAGAGACAGTTATGTGAACGTTGCTTAGTCTCCAGTTCATGAAAACTTTTCTATGCAAAGGCCACACTAGAATTTCTCCAGTGCTTTAAATGAAATTGAATTCTATCTGCTTAATCTCCTAGGCTGCAACCCATATCTATAAAACAGAACATACATAACTAGTTCAAAGTGTTATCAGGTGCAAAATTTTACAAATACTGCTGCACAACTTGGAGATCTTTCTAAAGAATTGGGAGGTGTGTTTAGTCTGGCCAAGGGATCTTTCAAACAAGCTGTAACGGTTTTGTTTATGTTTTCTTGTAACTTATTCCTAATAAGTTTAACTGACATAGGACTACATAGGACTACAATTTTATAGGTTGTTTTTCTGGTATATCCATTATAAATTTTCCTCAGCAAATATAAAATAATCACATATAAATATCCTTTTTCAAAAAATATTTTAAACTGATTCTGGAAGGAAGCACTTATCTTGAAACTGGCCAAAAAATCCTGTCTCAGTGGATGGATCTCATGGAGAATCCAGTCCAGTTCTTGGGATCAGCCCAGATGACATTGTGGAATCTGGGAATGCATATGGAACAAATGCAACTTTCAGGATCAGAGATGGGTAATGAAGAAAGCTTTGGCTTTCTTTTGTATACTGTGCAGTTACACAGAATGGGCTTTTTATAAGCATGTGAATCTTCTCACACTTTTGTCTGCACAGCACTATAATTTTTGTACAATATTTTTTGCCAATCTATGGCAATTAAGTAACATCCACTGGATCTTGCTGACATAGTAGGGACACTGAGAGACTTAATGTACTCTTTGTCCAACAGAAGATAAGCTTTTCTGCCTTTTCTCAAATTTTTAAATCCAGTTTTTCTCATTCTTCATTAAATGCCCTACTGAAACTCAATATTCTACTAGTGTTAAATGAAAACCAGATGCTTTCTTAGGAAATATAAACTGTATCTGCACACGTGTGTGTGTACGCAACTGTTAAATCATGTTAATGACCGAGATCTCAGTCCATGAGTACAATTCTAGTAAGAGTTAATAAAGAAACTGCTAATAGCACTTTACATAAGCAGTGTGTACCATACATCACTGGGCCTCTACCTGGATCACTGGTGGTTTGCCAGACATCACAAGGTAGCCTGAAAATGGTCTCTCTCCCTTCCAAAAAATGGTCTGACAAACAGATCCTATGTACATGACAAAAATATCAAGGCAAAATAAAAAGGGATATGGATATGTTATTATGAATGATAAAATATAATAAGTTCATATGAAACACATTATGGCAGTGATGCACAAACCAGTCCATTTCTATAGGACTAGGCAGTCAGCATTCTTTTCAGGTTAGTAGGTGTCCCTTTGTTTTTAGGAAGGTTGAGACGTACTCTAAGCACATCAGAAAAGCTTGCATAGTTATAAGCAATTTATTGCTTGGCTGGTCCATGTATTAGCTGTTTATTAAAGCATACATTAAGCACTGTGTAACTTTTGACAAATTATTTGTAAGTGTTAATTAATGAAAAACATCTTTTTGTTAGCCTGCTGCCAGCATTATTAATATGTTCTCAGTATCATGAAAGACAGATACCCCCAATAGTCTCATTCAGCTTTCTTGGCAAATAGGTATAAGTAGGAGTGAATAAGCAAGGTTACATATGAAACACTGATTAGAAGGAAATGATTACCATATGAATTGGGTAATTCCACTGAAATATTAAGGGAAGGTGATAAGAATAGAATGTTCTGGAGACTCTGCCAGTTTCCTTTCCCATGCATTGCTTAGTAGTATTGCAGTGTAAATCCATTCAGTCATTGAAAGAAAAGAGGAAAAGGCCATTGGTGAATAGGCAGGGAAATGTCAAGCTTTATGCAAGATGCAGATGTTCTTCATTATGCATAGGGTACAAAGACTCTAAGAAAGGAGCTCATTAGTAGAGCTGGGTGAATAATGGGTTGTCTGGTTTTGTGGTCAAACCAAAAAACCAGGAGGGGAAAAATGATCAAACTAAGCAGAAAATTTTGAGATTTTTGTTCTTGTTTTAAAAATTTTATTTTCTTGGAGGGAAGAAGAAAGAGAGATTGGATGCAGAGAAGAAGGGTAGGGAAAAAGGAAGTAAAAAAATTAAAAGCTGATCTCTGCTTTTCCTGGTAGCAATTGTACAAGCCAAACCCTCTCCAAAACAGCTGATAAGAACAGATACTTTTCAGGATAGAATGAACAGGGTAAGTCTACAGTGTCAAATCCTCTACGGTACATGTCCTGAGACAGCTAGACATGAGTTTCCTTTTTGGAAGCTATGGAATCATTAAGCACGGAGCTGAGAAGTTCTGCTGCCAACAACTGTCTGCATCCATTGCTAGAGGTGCACCCTCTCTTTGTCTTTAAACTCAATCCTGAGAAAGTGAGAGCACACCATGATAATCTGTGACTGCTTCACAAGTCTTCCTTAGCTGCCATGCCTACAAGATAGTATTTTAATACCATAAACACTGCTGGAAATACCTTAGTAAGGTGAGAAACTTTGCTTCTCCTACTTGTGCTTCTTCCCACCTTCAAGCTTGACAGTGGTATGTACGCTGTGTAGGCATCCCTGCTCCCTGTCTTGTGTCAGGAACTAGGACGGGTCCTCACATTCTTCTGTAAGATCAAGATACAATTGACTTTCATTGAGGAAAAAGGTAAATAGTATGTTATCAAGCTCTGCTCCCAAAGGAATCACACTTGTTATTAGAAGCTAATGAATAATGTGAAAAATATTCAGGAATATGATCTTTAGCTGAGAGGTCTGAAATCTGCTTTTTAACACTGCTCATATGCTACATTTGAGTATTCCAAACACTTGTTGAATATTTGTAGCAGAAGATCCCCATTAGAGTCTTGTGTCTGGCTTAGAGATACAAAAGTGTGTGTTTGAAGCCTTTTATTAACACATTTTGAGGGTTTCATTTTACCACCGAAGATAGAGTAATTGCGAAGAGTTTTGTGAGTTTGATCAAAGGCTTAAAATGCTGGATTCTCTCCAACTACGGAATAGAGGCTCCAGCATAGAAATGTTTTGTGCCAAGAAAAGCAATTTAAGCATGAGTAATGAGGACACATTGTTAACCATTACTCTTTAAAGATCTATTTTTCATTTTTAAAGGCTGAACAAGCACAGACTATTTTTGGAAGTAACTTTCCCTTTGGTCCCTCTTTAAAACCACAGAACATATATTCTGTGAATATCTGGAAAGGTGAATACCTTAATTCAAACATCTCGTACAATAAGAGCTAGACTTTCAAGGGAACTCATGACCAGGTTTTTAAGAGTACATTCAGACTCAAGACCCAAGGTTCAGTGGCATTCAACACTCAATAACTTAAGCCCTTTTGAAAATCCAGCTATTGGTGCCAACATGAGATTTTAGCCATTTGAAATTTTTCTCTGATAGGGACATACTATTCAGAGCAATGCACTGAGTTTTCCAGGTCATTGTGCAACACTTGAAATGAAATCCAGTGATTCCATTAATTTGGACTTCCATAAATGCTTTTGTTCTCATTAGATGATCTTAACACTAAGTTAGCAGATAACGCAACTGTTACTGTTTTTTTGTTACTGAATTACAGAATCAGTAGATGTCAGGAATGTAAATGAACGTACTGCTAGCCTTTTACTGAATTCAAATTGATTTTTAGGCAGAGTGAAAATTGTCTGAAGGACCATAAACAGAAGATAATAGACTACTGAGGAGAAGTACCCAGTGAAATGCCTGAGAGACATGCATTAGACCTCATGCTATTTAATTTATTTTATTTAGATGACAAGGCTGATTTTACAGGACAGATTTTGAGCTCTAAGAGACTGTAAACCATTTAACTTCAAACAAAGAAACATGACTAATGACTGACACAGAAATTTTACAAAACCAAGGTGTTTGTCACTAGCCTGTGCTGCCAGACACAGGCTATCCCTTCTCACTCTCACTGAGCCTGACATGAGGAGCCATTTTCTATTGTCTAAACCTACTGGCCACCCAGGCATAACCCACACGTGTTGTAAGAACTGTTTTGCCATGATTTTGTTGTTCTGGGTGGCCTGACACCAAGATCTGCACGATACATTTTTTGCAGAAGGTCATGTACAATATGAACGAAATTCAGCTGAATTTAGGTAGTTGTATCCCCCTGTATTTGTGGATGTTTTTCTAAGAGGCACAGTATCACACACCAAACGTATGGATATCCTGAACTGTTGATGAAGCATCTTTAAAATCAAATTCCATCAGACAGGTTGAAATGCTGTTATAGGGTTTTATGTAACATCCATTGAGGAAGAATTCCCACAGTCTTACCAAGGAAATAAAGTTATTATCACAAACCAGATGTGATGTGCTTCACTGGGATGACTGTTAGAGATCGAGAGAGAAGGACATGAAAAGATTTTTAAACAGATAAATAGCATAAGGTCATCCAAAGGTAACTGACGTGGGTGTAGGACTTATGTTACTTCTTTATGCAAATGTATTACACACTACAGTTCTTTTAAAATATAAGCTGGACTCAAATCTCACACAAGTAAAATGTTACCATGTCAGTTATCAATATTTTAAGCTAGATCAGAATCAGCCAGCCTATGAAAAAACAAAAAGAGTCCACTACAGTATTTTTCTAAAATTTATCAGAAATAATGTTTTTCTTTCTAGCATTCCTAGCAGTTTGATATGGGTTAGATTGCTTTGTTTTGTAGAGAAGTCTTTTCCATTTAATCTTCTTGCTCCTGTATCTAAATACCCTTTCTTTTGTAGTGCTGTGTGATTGTGCCCCATCAGTGCTCAATACTTATACTAATGTGCTGCTTTCATAAATAAGGTAGTCTTGGACACTAACCTGCTAGATAAAGGAAAGGAACATGCAGTTACAATGGCCTATTGTGCTGAAATAATTTTAGGAGAGAACAATTTTTCTAAGAAAATTGCTAGATTTAATCTAAACAACAACTGTGTTTGAACTGTATTCATTGGGCATGGACTGCATCCATTGTTATAAGTTTGAAGAAGCTCATTAAAGATGAGATTAATCAGGAGTGATAGCTAATTTAATTAAGAAAGGGTACTGGTGATTAATATTTATAAACAGTTATAATGATTTTTCTATTTTCTTTTAGTTATGCTCCATCTCTTTCATTTCTCCAGAGTAATTATAGACAAATCATCTGGATGCTTTTAAATCTCTCAGAATGAAAATGTCGTATTTTTAATGTCAAAAATCATCTCTCACCTTCATTTTAAAATATACTGATAATTCCTCTTCTTCCATTGCCATAATGTTGCACATGCATATTCTAGCTTTCTCACTGTTGCCTCAGGTAGAAGCTGGACTAATAATAAAAAAATGGACCAGATGATCTCCTGTACCCTCCAGGAGTTTAGATACCTGACTTCCATTTCTTTTTTTTTTTCATCTTAGCTTATCAGTGTCCAATTTTGCAGCTCGGAAGATGAATAATTACTTAGAAGGTGTGAGTAAATACTTGTCTGTATGTTCAAATATGGTTTAGTACCTAGGGAGGCTTGGCTATTGTTTGCTCTTTTTTTTTAACCAGTTTGTGAAGAATATTCCATCAGTATTTCAATGCCTCTGAGATGGATATAATCCAGGGTGAATGAACTGACTTTGCATCATGTGCAGTGTAGCACCAGACTAACTGAGATACGGTGTCTCACAGGAGGTTTACAAGTACTTTCAATGAGCAGGTCAATGTCATTGAAGAAGTTGTTTCCAGAATGATGAATTTTGACACTAAGTTTGGACTTACAGGCTTTTATACATGCTGATGTACATATAAAGATATGGGGGGAAAGAAGAAACTTCTTGATCATGCAACACGCAAGAAACTCAGGGATTTTAAAAGTTTAAACAGTTTTCATAACTTGAAAGAAAGTCAAAAGTGATCTTCTAAACATTTTTATGGAAAGCTGAGTTTAACTCCACAAAAAAAATAATATTATTTTTTCATTTGAGGGACATGTCACATTCACACTAGGCAGTAGCTCAAATATTCATTTATCATGTCCCAGTGTATTAAAATCATAGCCTTATGCAGACTACACTGCTTTAATCTAATGCTGAGGTAAGAAAGGAATGAGTCACGAAGGCAGAACTTTTACCTGAAAAGAAACAGCTGTAACCTATGCAAACATGTTTTGGCAGATGTTGAAAAATGATGATCTGAGGGCTGTTCAGATTTTATTCAGATATTATTCAGATTCTTGAATTATGATTTCTAACAAATAGACACATGCGCTATCAAAAGGGTGAATCAACCTTTTGTTGTGTCATCTGGATGCTTTTGCAATATGTCACAATTATTTTTCTTTTGTCCAAATAACTCTCAGTGCCCAAATCCTTGTCAGATAAATCAGTACTTGGGTCTTTGGCAGACAATGGCCATGATTCAGCAAAGCATAGAAGCATGTGACTAATGTTAAGGAAATTTTAAGTTTTTGCTGCCTTAGGCTCGTGAATGTAGTTATATGACCCAATTTTGGTCTCCATAAATGGTCTCCATTTCATGGAGAAGCTAGACAAACGTATTTAATTTTGCTGGTTTAAAGTATGGCTAACAAAAAATGAGGTTAAGGTTCTAATTGACAATTGTGTTATTGTGAAATCAACAACCATCCCGAAATGTCTTCTCATTTTAATTTATCCACTTTCTGCCAGGCTGTGGAATTAATCTTGGTCTGTGAGGCTTAGAATGATCAGAAGAATTAATTTACATAGGATTGCTGCAGCAATGGATCAGAATGATATCTTTGAAGCACTATTTGCTAAAATATGGCTCTAAAAGCAAGTGACAGAAGATTGTTAAGCAGAATGCATTATTTACTACCCTGCCTCAATGAACATGATGGCTGAGATGACTGTAATAATAGAGACCCATTCTTTTTCTGCAGTGCAAGAAAATGGGTAGTAACTTTACACAACCACCTTACAAAAAATACCAAACAAACCCCAAAATACAACCAGAACAATGCACTTACTCTGTACCTCAAAGATAAGTGTGTATACTCCATCAATTTATACATAATTTCTTCCTTTCCTAACACAAAGCTGAGGGGAAGAAGTGATAAGGAGGAGGGCTGCATTACTCCTATGATTTTAGGATCTGAAAAAGTGTCTTAATTTGTGGTAAAACTGTTACAGATTTCAATCTGTATCCTAAAGTTACAGTCCTGCTCTTACGGAAGTCATGGCCATTGCTTTCTGGCATTTGAGAAACCTAACAGAACTAATTCTGCAATTTAATATACATTGTCAGAAACCTGAATTTGCATCTGAAATCATACTTCAATCTCCTAAGTACCCACGAAATTTCTTGATGTAATTTGTATTATATAAGTAAGATATGTAGGTAATTCACGTAGAAAGAGAAAGCTGGAAAAGAGAGCGAAGGACTTCTCTGACTCTCTGAAAGAGAATGAATCTTCCATTTGCCAGAATTTAAAATTTAAATACAGGGTTGAATTTCATCATTCTCTGAAACAATTAAGTAAATAACCCGAATGACCAAATTATCAAAAATTGTAACTACTGCCCTCCTCCCCCTCCCCATGAAAACTTCCTGAGAAACAGGAGGTGGTTAAAAGTAGGAGGGAATAAATATTTGTGGAAAGTATCATAACTGTTGGAATCTCTTGATTCTGAATTTTCAAAGAGTTAAGTGTGGGGTTTCTTAAATATTTCTGTAGAAAATGAAGTTGGACTGAAAGCAATATAAACCCATAGGATAGCTGTGGTATCATACTGCTCGTTTACCAATGACTTCAAGACAATTTATTAATATTCATGTTGGTCTGTCAAACAAACTCTTTGCTTTTTCATTCAATAAATATTTTTACATGAAACAGTTCTGTTTAATGATTATATGCACATACACAGATATAAGCAGAATTTTAAGATTCTATTTCTCTTTCTAATCTGAAGTAAACTGTACACCCTTAGAACTGTAATGCTGCTGTTTACATTTAGGACGTAATGCATACTTTATGCAGTACAGATATTTGGGATGGGATAACTGTCAGGCAAACAAGTTCCACATTCTGATGAAGGCAATTCATGGAACGCCAGATGCTGAATAAGGACAGACTGCAACAGGAAGAAAACTAACTTTCCTACAGTTCTACTGCGAGATTAGTACTCTCTTTCTGTACTTCAAATACTGACTTAAATAGCCTGTTTTCTTAAGACCTGGCGTGTCTTAAGATCTATGGTGTATTTGGGCAGCTTTCTGGACCAGAAGAGAACACATCACTAAAGCTTTCCTTCCCATATGTTTACCCAAGAGAGTATGGTCACAGCTTTTTCCTATACTCTTAGTAATAAATGAAAAAGGACTCTTGATGATGCATGAGTTTTTATTTCTAGCAGAAGATAATTTAGTTGGTGTAATGCCTCTGGGGAATCTGCAAAGTGATGGGAGCAGCAGGGCAGAAAAAAGTTCAGGCTGCTGTTTCTAGACAGATATGCATGCTATTAGCAGGGAGTGAGTGAGCCATGTAGGTCAGTGTCTCAAATAGTGCATGAAAATGTTACCCAAAGGAGTCACACCGTTCAGCTGCATTTGTAGGATTGCACTGCCACCTGGTGCAGGCCTCAGTGCTTACAGTCTCTAACCCGGGGTTAGACTTTTTTTTGGCTTAAAACATCTGTCAAAGCACTACAGTGAAAGACGCTGTTACAAATGCTGACACTTGGCTTTGGTTATATAAATAGATAGGAGTAAGTCAGCATATGGGCACGGGATAAAAAGCATTGGGGCAGGTCGGGGGCGTTCGCCATGTCAGCTCAGTAATGGTAGCAGACCTGGTACTTCATCTGTCACAGCTGTGAAGTGGGCTGCCAGGGCTTTGGCTGCCAGGAGAGGAGTTACTATAGTTAATTCACTGACCTGTAGTGCTTCAGTCTTTGCAGCTGGCTGTATTGACGTGGCCAGGTGACAAAGGTTTGGCAAAAGGCCTGCATTGGCGGGTGGCTGGGGCCTCCTGCAGCCTCCCTCAGCCCAGTGAGGTCCTTTTCTCCGTCCAGGCCATCCTCACCAGACAAAGCCACACTGAAGAGCTCTGACTAACGTGGTCACGGCGCAGGATCTCACCCCAGAGATCAGAAGGTGACAATTAATGGCAAAAAAAGCTTAAAGAACAGTTTGTTTTTCACCACTTTTCCAGGGCCTCCTTGTATTTGCACCCGTCTCTGGAAACAGAAGGCTGGAAACACTTAATGCCTGCAAAATTAGAGATACTTGTGCCATCCATGACGACTTAAACTCAGCCCGGGCCCCCTTTGGGATTAAAAACGTAGAGACAAAGGTAAAACTCCGCAAACAGAGAGCGCAGCCGCGGTCCGACGGGCTGAGAGCATCGCGCGCTTCCCGCCCCTCACCGCGTCCCGCCCGGCTCTGGGGCCGGACTACACTCCCCATAGTGCCGCGGGCCACACCGCCGCGCCATTGGCTGGGCCGGCCGGAAGGGGCGGTGGCGACGGCGGCGCGGGGCTGTGCCGAGTGCCCGTCCCAATGGCGGCGCTGAAGTACGCGGGGCTGGAGGACACGGATAGCGAGGAGGAGCTGCCGCCGGGTTGGGAGGAGCGCACCACCAAGGACGGCTGGGTTTACTACGCGAAGTAAGGGAGGGAGAGAGGGGGGGACGTGCACGCCCGTGGCCCTCTGACCACCTAACCTTTCGCCCCGGGGGCAGCCCCCGTGGGGACGCTGCTTGTGCCCCCTCAGAGCGGGGCTCGGGGGTGCAAGAGGCGCCATTTCCCGCCCTTTACCTCAGGCGCGAGCTGCCGCTGTTGGGCGGCTGGGGTCGGAGCCGGGCTCGGTGGCGGGACCCGTTTCTGTGCAACTCAGTTTCCCTCCTGCTTTCTGGAAGCGGGGAGCTTAGGTTGGGCCCCGGGGCGGGTCCCTGCGGGGTGACCGCCACCGCATCCCGGCCTCCTGCGGCGGGGGGTGGGAGATGCCGGGGCAGCTCTGGGCACTGCCGGGTGCGGGAGTGAGCTGTCACACAGGTCTTGTGGTGCGCTTCGTGGTTCCGTGGGTAATGGGTGCATGTGGGCAGCTGAGCCTCACATTGTAGTTTCAGTTTTCTTCCTCTTCCCGTAGGAATAGAGGATAAACAGGTCCGGTGGAAGTTTAAAAGCTGCAAGTGCTCTCCCTCAGCTCTTCAGGGTGCCACAGCTCTGACAAGGGATGAAAATTTGCATTTGGCACCATCTACTTGTGCCACTCTGAAAATGATTGCATCCTCACTGGTTATGAAAGGGGATGTGCTAAAGGGCTAACTAATTTAGTGGGATATGTATGTATTTTTTTTTTTTTTGTTCTCGTTTGCGGGTTCTGTAACTATATTCATCTTGGAATCGGTTTCAGTCTGTTTAAAGCTGCAAGGTTTGTTCCCTCCTACAAAAAAGGGGAAAAGTATAGTGTGTTCTCACCTGTGGTTAGTTGGTATCTTCCTACCAAGTTCTGCCTCACAAACACTGGCCAGAATGCTATAGTTTATCCATGCTTGGTTCGAAAACACTGCACATCCTCTTTAGATATTTTTCTTAGGTTAAACCAGTATATTTTCTTTGATGTAAAAAGCTCTTTCAGAAAGGAATCACTTACTGAAAGTAGCAAACCTACAGAATAATAAGGTATTACTAGAGCATAACTTTTACACAAACAAACAATTAACTCAACAGGTCTGTTTTTTAACTGTTGTGAAACTTAACTGATTCAATTTAATGAAACAGGAAAGATATATCTTTACTGGCTGAAGATCTTGCCCAGTGTGTTTAGAAAATTAAGAGGTCTTACACTGCTGCTACCTTTAACATAAGCTCTGTATTTGTGATACCTATGCGTATTCTGGCAATTTGTTTCTAAACCTCATCACCAGTATGAACTTTAAACTTAGCAGGAATAGGGTTACTTTGGTTTAAAACTTTTTAAAGTGTTTGTGATGAGTTAGGTGTGTGCAGTCAGTTACCTAGGCTCAGTGGGCATGCATTTGTTTCTGAAGCTATGGTAATTTGGTTATTTATCTTACATCACACAGGAGAAACTCAGGATCTTGGATCTTTAGTGTAGAAGTGTCCTGAAGTTCATGTGCTAGTGCAGGTTTTGCAGATGTGCTTATTTAGTCCCAGACCACCAGCTGTGGCTCCTGTAATATAATATGCTGCTGCTGTGTGTGATTATTATAAGAAGACAAACTTGTTTATGTTGTGTGTAAATTGCTGTTGGTACTAGATCTGTAGTTTAGTGATTATCTGTGTATCTTATTCAGTAATGCTGCCAGTCTATTTTATACTTAGGCAGCTATCAATTTGGACACTCTTTCATGTAATCCTTGCCTGACTCTTAATATAAAAACTTGGCTATTAATTTAAAATATTTAATGAAAGATAAAATGATAATACCCAATCTGACTTCAGTACTTTAGGTATCTTAAGAACTTGTTTATGTGTGCATCGCTTTGCAGATTAGTCTATAGTGCAGAAAATCTTATGATATTCTGTTATATTGATTTAATTGAATAAAATTTCTGAATTAGAAGAAGAGATGCAATACCATTATAATCAATCTTGAATAAATAGTCTGCTAGTCAAAGCAGACAGAGACAGATAAACTTATCTGTCCAAAGCTGCAGCTGCTCATGTAGAAATCCAGACACATTTACCTTATAGCTTGCAAATCAATATTATTAGAAAAGAGTTTTAGAAAGGTGCTTGTGTCATTTGAAAACTTTCTAATACTTCTACTAGTTTCTGATAATTTTTTTTCTTGCTTCTTTCTTTTTTTCCTGCCAAGGATCACCATTTTTTTTGAGATATTTTCTGAGTTTGCCAGTGTTATCCTTTAATGACTTTTGAGTTTTCGTCTCATCATAAGCAACAAAACTTAGATTACAAGTCAGACATTTATTTGCATTTTTATAAACTTCTATGCTCTCTGGTTAGTTACTCTTCCTCCAGAACTATGGCAGTATGGAAGCCTGATAACTCCTAACAGCTGTTTTGACCTTTCTTAAACAAGGGGTTGACATGTTTCTTTTTTTGGTGGAAGACAAGCCATTTTCTAAGCAGTATTTAAGAAAATAAAAGTGAAACTGTATTTACTGTAAAAAAAAAATAATTGAATTACATCAGTAACATTATTAGGCAATTAAAAAAATAATCTTAAACTTGTGTTTTGTTACAGTCACCTGGAAGAAAAAACACAGTGGGAACATCCTAAGTCTGGGAAGAGGAAACGTGTTGCAGGAGGTTTGTGTTAAGCTTTTGTAATGAACTGAAATTCTGTTAGAAACATCACTTGGAGTTTTGACCTTCTAGTTGTTGGTAATCACTTAAGCAAACTGAACTAACAAAATACTGATTTCAGTGGGGTTTTACCTATGTGATTGTGTCTGTGTAGAGTGATCATCATGCAGTTTTATGGCTTTCTTGTATTGCTCCATAAAGCCAAAGTACTAATTCCAGGATAAAGGGATTGTTTTACTGTGGCTTGTAAGCATATATCAAAGGCTGGAATTCTCTGATTGGGTTCTGATGTCCTGGTGTCAATCAGATGGTACTTATAGTTGGATTATAGTCTTCAAATAATGTATCTCATCAAAGAACGTTCCTGGTACAGAAGAAAGTCACGTCAGTTTTCATTTTACCTGTTTTCCTTAACCAATTGAATGTTGGTGCCAGAACAGAAGACAGTCGGTGTTGCAGGACCCTTCCAAGCTAAATGCCTTCTTTAGGGCTTTGGATCAGTGCCTTATATTAGATCTTCCCAGAAGCATCTCTATGGCCTACCGAGGGGTACTATACTGTTGGCAATCTGTATTTCTGTTGGCATTGGTGATGTGACTGTAACTGGAACGTTTTTAGTAGATTTTGAGCCAATTAATTATAATGGAATACTCTTCAGCCAGGATTAGAAATACAGGGAAAGCTTTCTGATAAGTATTTCTGTATATAAGAATTTATTTTGTTAAGATTTGTCACTTTTGTTCTTTCACCTGTCTCTCCAACTTCATGTAATCATAGAATCATTTAGGTTCGATCTAATGTATCCCATACCCACTTGAGGTCTTCCAGCTTTTGGTATGTGTTATATGTAACTCTTCCTACATTTAGTTCCATGTTTTTGCTATTTGCTTTGTCAGGGATAGATACTCAGCTGTGTGCAGTATAGACATATATATGTACTAGAAAGCATGGTTGCACTTTGCTGGTTTGTGTTATAACATGAAATAATCTTTATGAAGAACTTATAGAGAATTTTTAGATTATACTTAATATACTACTTATTAGAGTTGTACCAGATCTCCTGTATATTGCATTTTTATTAGAGAGCGTGTGATTAGGGAAGCAATCCTTCTTTCAAGTTCCAATATTCAAATGCAGCAAGTAGCTGCATTACCCAAAGAAATAATGCTGATTTTTGCCATGTTAGTCTGAGAAATCATTTAAACTTCAAATCTGAGTGTACGCTAATTCCTGAAAAAATAAAATGTTTTCTAGGTCTGCCGTATGGATGGGAGCAGGAGACTGATGAAAATGGACAAGTCTATTTTGTAGAGTAAGTATGTCAACATAGAATATGGACAAGTAGGACAACTTCGATTCAGGCTGGGTAGCCTTTTTGAATTATGATACTGTGACAATGGGCTAGAAAGACAAAGAAATGACTAAGTACAACTTCAGAATCCATGTGTGGGTATTATAGTAGTTGCTGTGTCTGAATGCTCATTTATGGTTTTCCAGTTTCTTCCATGTGCACAGGAATACAGGCTTGGGTGGAAAAGTGAAGGTATTTGGCTTCAATGTGAACTGACCCTCGGGCAATGTAGGCTCATTTTGGTTGTATAGCTTTATAGGTAAACTCTGTGTGTATAATTTTAAAAACTTATCCAGAATTTCATGGTTGATTGTTAAATTGCAGTAGTGCTTTAAAACATATCAGATGAATGTAGAAAATTGCTGCAGTTCTGACTGGCTTGCAATGTAAAACATAGAAAGAAAGAGGACAGGGATTAAGCTAACAAGGATTTTTAGAAAGGTAAGGGAGGAGGAAGCTCACAGAAGGAAAAAAAGATTTCTGGGAACGTTTCCTTTTTCTGTCTTTTCAATGGTGGGGTCAAAATGGGGTAGTTCTCTTAAATTGACTTGGCAGAATGAACAATATTCACAGGGCAAAGTAGTAAGTGTAACCTTTGACCTATAACTAAGGGCTGAAGACTGAAAGTTGTTGCTTGGTATGTCTTTCTGATAGTTGTCTAAAAAAACCTAAAACTCAGTTTTACAAAAGCTGTTTGCTGAGCTGATGTGAAGCTATTTGTTTTCAGTTCTTTAAGAAGAAAGTATTGAGCTATGTTTCTCATTAGTATATTGTTTCAAGGGAGAAGCATAGACCCCCTTTATAGAGCTCCTAAGAGAACATGGTCTTCCCTAATATGAGTTTTTTCTTTCCTTGACAAAATTCTGCTTTCTATGTCAGGGCTTTACAGAAAGTTCAGAATGGCATTGTGAAATACATGAAAACAATTATTAATGAATGCTGTTATGAATGGAAATATGCTTGATAAAAAAGGTAATTGTGATTATTTTAACAGAACTGTTAATTCCCCAAAATCATTTTTTTTTCAATCTGCTGGAAATGTATTGAAATAGAATTTTAAATCAAAGTGCAGAGTTGAATTTTTGTATTCTTTTGCAGCCACATAAACAAAAGGACTACCTACCTTGACCCAAGACTGGCCTTTACAGTTGAAGATAATCCAGTAAAACCTGCTACTAGACAAAAATATGATGGAAACAGCACTGCAATGGAAATACTCCAGGGTCGTGACTTGAGTGGGAAAGTGGTTATAATCACGGGAGCAAATTCAGGAATAGGTAGGTAAACATTACACATAAGGTAAAAAATATGTCAGTCTTTCTCTTAAAGACTGCTTTCTTGTTTAAATACCTGTGTACTCTTGTATTCAAAGTTGGTTTGCATTATTTCTGTATAAAACCAAGTTAGAAAAATTTGTTCAGGTTTATCTCCCGCTTTTTCAAAAAGCGTGGAAAACTTGGAGCTTAGAGGAGAGCTACAGGAAGGACATCAAGTTTTGAAACAATTTGGCTAAAACAATATTGATGGAGGCATTTTACATGATGTAAGTACAGAGAGGATGCCAGTGAGGGGAAGGGGAAGTTTCTTGGTGGCTGGGACAAGGAGTGAGGTTTGTATGGCTGCAGGGGACTTCAGGTAAAGTATTCAGAAAAACTTTCTAATGGCAGCAGGTAAAGATTTTACAAGGTGGTTGTGAAACCTTTATCTCTGAAGGTATTTTTAAGCCAACTTGATGATGACCTTGTGTCAGAATGTCATATTTGGTGCTCCTTTAGGGCAAAAAGTTATGTTTATGACCTTTTAAAATCCCTGTTAGTTGTATTTTCTAGCAGGTTTGTAAATCCTTTCAAGCCCTTGGCTTGTTTAGGTATCTGTTATATAGCATAACTTCTATATCGGGTGAGTATTTGGGAGAGTCTAATTAGCTGCTTTTGTTTCATTTTATAATGAAGCTTTGGTGCTTAGGGGCTTTGCCTTTCTTCTCAGAAGATAGGATTTCTTCTCCAACTTAATTTGCTAGGCTGTTTGAAGTTTTGTTCAGCAACCTGCACAGCGTATGTCTTACTGTGACTTAAATTTGTGGAGGAGCCACAAACATTAGAACACTGGTGTGGTTTGGTGTTAGATTACATACCTGCTTTCTTAAAAATGCTGCAAAAAATGTGTGTATGTAAAAAGAGAATTAAAAAAAATAGATTTATAAACACTTCATTAGTTTTTATTAGCAACTTGGAAAAGGTTATTGAATTATTCTGTTCTTAAAATTATTCTGTTCTCTCTGATAAAGAGATCATAGCAGATTAAGAGTTATTAGCAAATTTTTTTTTTGGAAGCTTTTTCTTCTGACAGTGCAGTACAAATATTTGGATTTTTTTCTCATCAATTTGTTAAGCTCAATCAAAATTTTAGTCTGAGTATCACATTAGAAGTTGAGGTAACTTTTGGTCACCATAAAGCTGTTGTAGTACAAAGAACTAAGACTGACTCACTGAACAGTTTAGTCTTGGTATGTCAATCCTTCTGGTTTTAAAAATGTATGGTTCTATGTACATTTAACCATGCGTAGTGTAAATTGTCAGTTTGTTTGTTGAAAGTCATTAAGACTTCACTGTGAGGAATGAAAGATTTTGTGTGTGTGTTATCTTTTTGTTTTAAAGGTTTTGGCATCAATTAGGTGACAGAGAAAGTACATCCCTTAAGGTGCCTCTTGTATGAATAAACTCGTATTTTAAAATTTTTCCACTAGAGGGCTGTGTTGCTCTTTGAAAATACTAAACAAAAGAGACTTGGTGCTTTTTCCTGTTTTTGGTAAATCCTCCTGTAATTTTGTTGTGTGTGTTCTTGACTATTAGGACTAGAATCCAAAATTTTAAAAAGCCTGTCAGCTGTTCATTTACTTATAATTTTCTAAAAAGATACAGTATTTTCAACTGCATCTGTAAGCAAACTCCTCAAATAAAACAATTTAAAAAAAAATATATTACTTTGATATCAGGGAGACCGCTAATGTGAATTTTATTTTTTTTTCAGTGACTTGTATAAATATTTCTATGTGTTTTTAAGATTCCTAGAGCTGTGTGACCTTGAGAGCACGTGTTGTGTTGTGTGTGTCGGGTGCAGTTGCTCTGGAGCTGTTGTGACAGCCGGAGGACGCAGGAGTGGCGGTAGCTGCGTGGTGTTGGGGGATGTGGTCGAAGGGCAAACTGGGTACGGCCTGTGCAGGAGGGCACATTCCGCAGCGTAGGGGGTTTTTCTTGATACTTTTTCCAAAATTTTGAGCACAAAACTGTACTGATAATCACAACCAAACCGTTGCTCAAACTGCAGTTCTAAATTCTCTGCGATGTGAAGGTCAACAGAAATTTGCTAATTGCTTTTGTAAGGGATGCCCGGAACAAGTGCGAATTATCTCAAGAAAATGAAAACGATTTTTGCCTTTCAGCAGCTTAGTTTTTTTCAAATGCCAAAATCCAGAAGCTTCATTCATAATGTGGCTTTCTATATTGCTTTTCTTGATTATATTTTACCAGAGTAAAGCATGTAACTTTATAATTGTGGAAATGTGTTGGATTATTTCTTCAAAATAATTGTCAGTTACTGTTTGGTTAAATGGAATTCTTTTTTTCTGGCCTTTCTATTTCTGTGCAATGAAGAGGCCTTAGCCAGGAGAAAAGTTGTGTATTAGATACTATTAATCTGTACTTAAAAGACAAGTCTCTGCCCCAGTGTGTTTTTGGTCTACAAATACCTTTACTGTGAAAAGATATGAAATTTATTTTTTATTTTCTGTTGTCATACTGATGTAAAAAGTTGGGAAGTGTGCTTACAACGTATCGCAATTAAGCATCTGCTTTATAATTTAAAAAGTGGTTTTGAATAACTTGGACTTTAATTTATAAATGATAAGTTTTTCTAATTTATTCCTTTCTCTCATAGCTTTTTTTTTCTCCTGATGACTGTACTGGCATATTATGCTTAAGTGTGGAAAGCCAGCTTGACACAGGAATAAAAAAAAGGTTATTGCAAGGTAGATTGTAGCATATTACTTAGGTTTTTAAACTCTGAGAGTCTGATTAAATTAGAACTAAAAATGATTGGTAAATTTTAGCAGAACATGACATGTTTTGTTTAAATGTAGTTTTTGCAAACCAAGGAAATGCAAAGCAGCCTACTCTTTTTTTTTTTTCTCTTAACTACGAAAATAGAGTTAGTAGCTATATCTTTCATTCTTTCTTTTTAAATTGATTTATGCTACAGCTGTGGCTGATTTACATTCCTTTAAACAAGTGGAGCCACTATTTGAGTGTCAGGTGTACAAAATCAGGGGAAGGGACTTAAGAGCTAAAACTCTGTTTTGAGGTGAAGTATCAGAATAGAGCCTGGGCAGATTTAGAAATTCATTGTTGATTTAATGGTCTGTATTCCCAGTATCAAATATCATAGTTAATTGCAGTGAGGATTTGTATATATACACAAAATGTAACTGAACATTGTGAAACTGTAGACGGTAACATTTTGACAATGGGAATCTTGATAATTTACTTAGTATTAATCATCATGGCAACATTTGGATGATTAGATTTTGTTCACATATGGTTGTGCTTTTGTGATAAATACAAATTAAGGTACCTTGGCAATTTATCATGTGCCTTTCACTGGATCACCTGTACCCAATTCACTCTCATATGTGATGTTATTTGAACACTTTACCTCTGTGAGCAGTGTACAGTGGCTACCTCTCTTAAATCATTCTGCTCCCAAAATATTAGAAACTTTTCTATCTCCCTTACTGGAAAAAGCTTCGGTGGTTTGGGATGTGGGATTAATTGTATAATCTTGGGAGTGCTAGCATCTGCAATCTGACACTGTCAGGGTAGAAATAGAAGTTTACGATATTAGGACGCTAGGAATCTCTTTTCAGTGAGCATACAGTGCTTATATTAATTCAGAAAGATCCCAAGATATTTGTTTTTATGTCATTGTTTTATTGTATTAAAAAAATAGAAGTTATTTTTGGTAGCTTTTTATTTTTTCTGTTTATCAAAGGAGTGTTAAAAAAAAAAAGTAAACCTGTACATAAATGTGCAATACACATGGCCAGACTGCTGTGCTTTGACTGGGTGCTTTTGTACTTCATACTGCCAGAAGCTAATGAAAGTTTGCTTTGTTGGGGGGTGACATATTGTATAGATTCAGAATTTCTGATTTCTGAGCTACTGTTTCTGTATGTTGTATAGCAGTGTTTTAGCACTTCCTATATTAGTATTGTTCTATTTCTTGTAGTTAAAAAGCAGAATCTACCTTCAAAACCTTGATAGAGGCAGGTGTGATTAACTTTTGCTGCATTTCTTATGCCAATTGAGTAACAGCTAATTGAGTAAAGGATATTTATGCTACTTACCTGTAAGAGGAGCAAAATTAAACTTTTAAAACTTCTCTAAATTTCTCGTGAAGATCATTTAAGGTCTCTAATAGATGCTGGCTAGCTTTCACCACAATGCCCTAAATCAATTGGCAATGGAGATACAGGAACAGTATGATGAAAAAGAACTCCTTTGCTTCTTAAGAAATAAAAAATAAACTGCTTGGTACCTACAGAGAAGAGAATTTTGTGAATATGGAAACTATTCTAGTTGCAGAAGTTACTGAGATTATTTGTGGGTGCTGTAGCATTTTTACCAAGGCTGGCTTTGTTAGCCTTCACAAAGAAGGTAGCATTTGCTGAATTCTAATTAGACCAGTGAATGGTCTCATTTAAGTCAAACTCAGATCATATGGGAGGAATAAAACAGACCCTTATAGATACCATTGCAGACCCTCATTTTAATAGTAATAGTCTGAATGTCTTAAATATGTTCATTGTCTTTCACTGTGTTGTGTGGAGTTCAGTGTTCTAACTCCACAGATGTTTGTCTGAATCTGTCAGTAAGGAATTGTTCAGCTCTTTTTTTTGAGGTAGATTGCAAGTTTTCCTTGAAAAATGCACACATTTTTCTTTGAAAGCACAAAGTTTATTTTCTGATTTCTTTTGTCTGTTTTCAGATGAAATAACATTTAAAGGTTATATATTGACAGGGCTTGTACAAAGGAATTTCTCAAGATAGTCTTCTCTTTCAGATTCTCTTTATGACTTCTAGTATTGTTTTGGACTATTTTTTAGGCTGTAACACCTGAATTTTGTCAGCCTTGAAAAAATCAGCCTGTTTTTGTTGGATGGTTTGTGCTGCAAAAGATAAACTTGAAGAGACAATACATCTGTCTGCTTTTTGATCCTATACATATGTTGACTTTTCTCAAAGATCTCTAAGGTAGACCTGTTTTTGTATGTTTTATTTTAATGAATAAACAGCAAAGGTGTTGGCTTTCCAGAAACTGTCTACTACCTGTATCCCTTTTTCTTCTGAGAGCAGAAAAGAGGGATGTGACATGGGGAAGCAAGCTTGGGACGATGCTTTTTGAAGGTCTTTTCCTACTATCTAGGTCTTTTCTGCACTTTAGTGAAAAGTGTTTGTTGTCTGAATTAAAATTAGTTTTCATAAATGCATGAATTCTTGTAGATTAGAAAGTTGAAACTTCTGCCTATTTTTAAGAGGAATTTCTGTACAGAATTTTGTTGTACTCGATAGTGCAAAGAGAAGGGAAATGCTGGAGGCTTGCTAAGGAGATGTTCTTACTAAACCAGTATCACTTGTGAATGAGCTGTTCCACCCTTTGCACAGTTGTGTGTTTTCATAGTGGAAGTGTTCACATGTGGAGAACTGAAGTGGGTATTATTTATGGAGGTTTGGGCTCAAAGCTCATTGTGAGGCAGACAGGAAGGTCAGCAATATATAACCCTGGATTATTTTTCTTGGCCAATATCCCTGAGATTATTTTCATGGGATACTTCTTCATTTAGTGGGCTCTTAAAAGCATGAAAGAGTTGTTCTTTGATGTGTGTGTATATATATATATATATTAATTATTTTTTGGGGGTGAATTCTAGGCTCTAGGTATCACATGTTTCACTATTATAGGAAACACATTAAATTAAAAGAAAAGAATGGCTGGGCTGGGTACAGAAAAGGTATGTGTATGCTCTGCCTTAGAAGAGTAAAATAACCTCTCATGAGAAAAATAAGTTGCCCAACAAAAACATAATTTTGCAGAGGTAATTTTTACAGCAAGGTCTTCACATTTGTGTTGTGAAGAGATGTTTTCTTGCTGTCCTTTGCCAGCAAAACAGTGGCAATGAAGGTTTGGTCTTCAGCTCCTTTAAAATGGTTGGGTGGAGAGAGTGAGGGGGGGAAAAAATAATCATCTTTGAGCCTAATATGATTTGGAATTGTATATGCAGCTATGTCCTTCTGTTTCATAGTGTTACTCTGGCTTCAACAGACTTATTAATTCTCTTGAGGAAAAGCTGCTTGCTTAATGAAGAATTCATCGGAAAAGTAATGCTGAAAAATTAAAGGCTGACTCTTTTTAAGTCCTGTGATCCATAAGTTGTGGACCAACCTTGGCACCTGCCTAATTGGTGTAGAAAAGCACAGTTTATGGAGGGGAACGTGCCTGTGGGGTGGAACTTTAAACTCATTCTGTTGTGGGATGTTAGTAAGGATTAATAGTCAGTCAGGGATTAATAGTGATGCATTTTGAACAATCAAAGAACTACTTAAAGCTATAATTTTTCATACTTTGAATAATATTAATAGAAGAGCATAATTTTTAATTTATCGTACTGTATTTTGGAATTTTTGGTGGGTCATAGTGATCAAGTTTTCCATGAGGGCAATCCCTCTGTCTGGCTTAATATTGTGGAATACCAATATTGCTCTGCATTATGTAAGACTCCAACTGTCTACTTGTGACATACTGTAAATATTAAAAGCTCCTCTTGGACTTCTGTAATTTATTTTTCTTATTGAGTAAGCTGAAAATGGTGTCAGCTGTTCATACTGCTTTTTCATGTCCGTTTTGATGAATCTATTTATTACTTCTGTAATGAGTAGTACACATGGTTGGTTAGCCAAGTTATTGAACTTCATCAACCTTGGCTGAAATTCACAATGCATGTGAAACTTGTTGTAACATGTAAGAAATTACATCTGGGCTAAAAGGTTCAATAATGATCACTACTTGTAATGGAATCTCTTTACAAAGGATGGGGTTGAGCTCTATGCCTGTGTTACACTTTCTAGTACTCCTTTTCCAGGGGAATGACATACTTGTAGAACAAGAGCCGTCATTTGTGGTATTTACTTTTTTGTGTGTTGTCTAAGAGTTAAAAAGACTTTTCAACAGGCTGCAGCATAACTTGATCACTTTTCTGTCTTTTGAAATATTCAATTTCACAGAGATGTTTCTCATTGTTTTCTGCATATTTCATAGCCCAGAGATTAAAAAATAATTTTGTATGATTCGGTCTATCTCGGTACAACACAGAACTTACTCTCCACTTCATCTTGTGTCTACATGTTTTGCAAGAGTTGTTTGAACAGTTTCAGCTGTACATTTGTATTATATTTTTGTTTGAATGCTTGTTAGGTGGTAGGGACAGGAGAGGTTGATAAATGTATACTGTTTTCTAATGACAGTCTCTTCTGAGACATCTAGTGTAGGTACTGTCAACTCCAGTTACAGCCTAAAGACGTACGTTAATGAATGTAATATTCTTTGGCTTACCAGCAGAAAATTCCTAGTGACTATTCTTATGCTAAGCAATAGGGTCACAAGAAAAAAGGATTTCAGTACCTTGTGTCCCTTTCAAGCTCCTCATGCTTGATTGTTTCAAGGATTTTTAAGGTTTCAAGGAACAGAAAATCCCCACCAAGAAGGAAGTGAGAGCAGGCAGGTAAGAACTTGGGAAGATAAAGATCGAAATTCTGATGCGATTAACAGGAGTCTTTCTACTGACTTCAGAATTAGTGAGGCCAGAATTTTGCTTGAGTTATAGAATAGGAATAGTACTGTGAGAGAGAATTGATCTACATTCATCTTAAAGCCTAGGATATGCAAACCTTTCTAAAAGATGGTGTGTGACTTAGAAAAATAAATACACGCAATGTCACATTCCGTTAATAATTCTCAAGGAAAGACAAACAAAAGTTGTTTTGTCTTCCATGATGTTTTTTTTAATTAATGATATTTTCAGGTCTTAGTTTTATTATTGACCACACACTAAGTCTTATGCCTTTCTGTTGTTTTTATTTTTCTTCTGTGAGTGAAACTTTGGTTTTGTTTCTTCTTTTTATGTTTCTTCTACTGAATTTTCATTATAATACACGAGATTTTGTAGCCTTCTATTCAGCTCTATAACCTCAATTTTTCTGTTCATGTAACATCTGGCTGTTTTTGATTTCTTGCTGTACTTCATAATAGCTTTTAGTACTTCATCTGTTGCTTCAGAAAGCTCCCTACAAACTGGCTGTCTTGAAATCTGTGTAGTTTTGTAGTAATATGCTCTACGCTTCCTCACTTCTTAGTTTTAATATAGTTACTTTAGTTAAGTTTCTAAGTTCCTGTTCTTAGTTAGGGTCTCCTTTATACTAAAAAACTAGTGAAGTTAGACTTTCTGGTTGTTACTATACTGTCTTGATTGTTTGATAGTTCTGCCATAGGATAAAAGATATACTTCTGAAAACTATTCTAATTCTTGAGCAGGAGGAATAATTAAGATACATTAAGGGTAGAAAATAACGCAACTAGAAATGAGAAAGGAAAGCTTTTCCAAGAGGTGCTTTATTTGTTTGGGTCTGTATCCAGCTGTGAGCAACTGCTGAAGGGTATAAATCTTATCCTTGTTGAAGGAATTTTAACTCTGAAGGTAAATTTGGACTATTTTATGCCTTACTAAGATATGTGATAAAGAGTAGATAAAAATGTGCATGACCTACTTGGCAGCCCTCTCTTGGCATGCTGAGGGAATGAAGATGTGATCTGTGAGATGGTGTCTCACCGTATCTCTTTCTGAGTCTAATCTGTGGTCAAAGGCATAGACCTAGACTTCCTGATTCTGTTCTTTGAGTCTGGTTCTTTAAACACTTCTCTCTTGCAAAACAAAAAGTTATGCATTTAGAATGTAAGGCAGAGAGATGCTTCATAATGGTATATGGTGCAGTTTGATGAATAAATATCACTTATTAGACTTCTAACACACAAACTAAGATTTGGTTATTTAACTGGGGAACTTGTCATGGGGAAGGCAGGCAGAATATGAGATCAGGAATTGTATGGCCTGATTTCTGTGTGATTGCAGGTGGACTTTCAACACTAGAAACCAGTGGGTTCTAGAAAACTTTTAGTATGCTTGTTCACTGGCAGGTTTTCCTATTTAACGGATGTCAAGTTTTTTTGGCATAAGTACTTTTGGATTTAGCATCCTTTTCCCCAAACTGGCAAGGTCTAACTTCTTGGAAGATGAAAAAAATAGGTGTAGAACATGCAGCTGTAATTGGTCATTTGCTTCAGAAGGTTGTAGATTTTGAGCTCTTGGGTGGGCTGCTGGTGTTCTAGAAGTTGGCAGGTAGAACTTAAATGCCATCTAAACAAACATACATTAGTTCTGGTGGGAGAAGATGCTTGATAATATTTTTGTGCTCTGCTTGGTAATGTTTTTCTGCCCTTCTTGAAAGTGTGACAAAGAGGTCTTTGATTTTAATTTTTTTTTTTTTTTGCTCATGGCCCTAACGTTATAATTTAATGACTTCTAATTCTTGCTTGTTTTCCCTTCTCCTTGCTTTTGTGTATAGACAGTTTTTGTTAATACTCTTCTTATTCTTCATCTTTTGTTTCAGAACTCCATCTCCTGCCTTACTTTGTATGTCGGAACCACATGATGGATCATTTGAGTTACATTACAGCTTCCCATCTCCCTCTTTCCTTCGTAGTTTAAAGCACGCCCAAAAGGTTTGCCAGTTTTGAACCTCGGGAGGTTGGTACCCATCCCGAATACCATCTAATCCAGAAAAACTAGAATTTAAGGAGGTAACCCAGGACTGTATAAATTCCCAAACCTCCATGTCTTGTTATCCTGCCCGTTGCTAGCTGTCTCCTGTCTGCTGTTTTTATTTGTTTGCCCTAGAAAGAACAATGAACCGCATCTTCACCATATTTGGTTCTTTTCACAGGATCCTGAAATGTCTTTTGTATTAAAATCTTCCTCTGCTGCTTAACTAAAGGCAAATTATCTTATCTCATGTTGCCCAAAGACAGAGGTGGGCAGTAACTGCCAGAACTCGAGTAGCATTGTTTTAATTTTCAGTCTGATCATCTATTCCTTTCCCCAGTGACACAAACTGTGAGCTCTTTAGAACAGGACTTAGCTGTGGTGTGTTTGATTCTCTAAGACATCTTTTTTTGTAACCTAAATTGTGAGCTGTTCAGGATGGAACTTTGTTTTATTATTTATTTGTAAAATATGTAGTATACTTTTTAAAATCTTTCACTGTTCGTGTAACTGATACAAATAAATATCAAATTTGGTCCAATTTATGTTATGGTACTTTCTTGGTATCTTTACATAACACTCATATTTCTCATGAAATAACTTACAGATTGAAGCTTGGATGATGTAGCGCTTTAGCTGACAGCACAGTATGTCTTTTAATTATTCTGCCTTGGATGAAGTATTCCTCTTTATTAAATTTACTTTTATTAGAATTGCACTGTTGTACTTGCCAAAAGGAGATTCAAAACATGCAACTAATTTTTTTTGTTATGTTTAATTAGGGCTCAGCTCAGCAGTACAGAAACCTATGATACTGTTGGCTTACAGAAGAACAGAAGTGTACTTGAAAAGAAGCTAGACAACTTCTGGCTTTTTTTCTCCATTTTTGCTTGGGTGGGAAAAACTTGTGTTGCCTAAAGCTACTGCTGATGCAAAGAGCAGCTTTAGAGAAGGAGACTTTGCCAACCCCATTTTGCTACAGTTGGAACTTTTTTTTTTAATAGCTGATTAAAAAAAAAAGCCCAAGAGGGACAGTTAAAGATAAATTTTAAATTCTCTGGGCTTTTTTCTGGTCAGTAAGCTTGTCTGAGAACGTGTGTTAAAAATAGGAAGTGGGGGTGGGAGGGGAAGCCCTGTCGTTTTGGGGATGAGTTGGAAAAGAACTTCATCCTCAAAACAGCCTTCAAAATGTAGTTGATACTGAATATGCCCCATTCCTGGAGGTGTTCAAGGCCAGGCTGGATGGGGCTTTGGAGGTGTTCCTGGTCTAGTGGGGGCTTGGAACTAGATGTCCTTTAAGGTTCCTTCCAACTCTAACCATTCTATGAATATCTGATCAATTCTTTTTTTAAAACCCAGTTATGAATTCTCTTGCACTGGCACTTTGCCAGAACACGAGCTTCAAGACTTTTTATCAGTTGACCTTTGATATTTGCTACTGTTGTTAGGTAAATCCTTGATGATTTGTTTTGTTTGGTGTGTTACTGCTGTGAGTTTTGTTGACACTGCTTCTCTTTAGCTTGCCTTAGCTTTGCTATAAAACAGCGATGGAGCATGCAAAAAAAGTTGTTATTTATTTTCTTAATAATGCATTCAAGTAATGGTGCTTATAACTAGACTGGCTTTATTTAACCAACCAAACAAAAATGGTCACTTATCCCATAGTGACTAAACATTCAGGAATGATTACTTGATGGAAAGTAGCGTGTCCTAAATGTCGTGTCAAATTTGGCTGCTCAGGCCTGATGATGATTTCATTGAGATGCTGGTTTGATGTGGCCTTACCTTGTGGGCAGATTTATTGTTTTCTGCTACTCTAGATTTCAGTTAAATGTTTGTTTTGGAAGTGTTTATTTTGCAATAAGAATAAAAGTAGTGTTTTAACATAACTAGTCTAACAAAATATTTTTTTATCCTTTATGAATATAAACATATGTAATTCTGAACAGAGGAAGGTTTTTTTTTGTACTAAAATTAGAAATCTGAGTCACACTAAAATGAGTTCTGCTCATTTTGAGACAAAGTTGCTAGCTCAGGTTTCTTTTAAAATCTATATAGCTCTTTTTGTTTGACTTGGTAATAATGCCTGTAGATACACTTTTAGGTGGAAAGGTTATTTTTATCTAGAAAACATGCCAAGTTGGTGCATATTCAGATGCCTACCTTCCCCTGTGTGACACGTTATCTGTTACAAAGAAAAAAAATTTATGCAAACAAACAGAAAAATAAACTCTAATAAATTCTCCTTAGGCATTGAAATAAAAAGGCAAATACTAAATTCATATATCTAATATATCTATGTTTTTTAAATACAATAATAGATTTTGTTAGGAAGACTGGCAGACTTGCTTGCAAGAAGCCACAACTGGAAGAAAACAGATTTATTCTATGCTTGTAGAAACAGCAAGGAGCTCAAACAGGGTAGGCTTCAGTTGCAGATGCAATGCTAAGGTATAACTAGTTGTGTTAATTTCTGCAAATAATTTTAGTATTGGTCAAATGCCACTGATAGCATCCATTGGACTGATAGAATACCCTTTAAAAAGATTCAGGAAAAAAATGTCCTGGAGTTTGATTAGGAGCATGATCCTATTGTTTAAGAGATGAAGAAAGGCAAGATGAAATATGAAGGCTGAGGCTTTTTTCTCTTAAGGGAGTCTATATTTAAGAGCTCTGGGATTTGCTGAAATGGAAGATGCATGTGTGAATTCTTTTTGATTGGGATTTTTTTTTGGTTGCTGTACTGGTGTAATGTCCTGTTTTGAGGTAAAGCAGAACCAATGTGCATCTAATGTACAGACATGCACATCTCATGCAGGGAGTAGATGCAAAAGATAAAGCTGGGATTTCACTGGAAATTCAGTTCTTATCTCCTCTCCTTCTCTTCCCTACACTCTTCCTCTATTCAGGTACCTGATGGGACCTGCTTGTATTTACATGACATAGCAATTGAAAAAAAAAAAAAAATTTACCTTGATGGGGATGATCTGTGCAGTTTAGTATTAAATTTCAGTTTTGGTTCTGTCTCCCCCTATGTTTTAATTAAGCTTGTTTAAGGATATCTGACTTCAAACCCACAGTTTTTCAGGGTGGTCATCTCCCCATTTCAGGGGCAGAGATTTAATAGTTGATGGGAATGGTCTTTACGTGACTAAACCAAGGTCTTATGGGAAATGTTGAGTAGCTTGGCTCTGTACTTAATATGCTGCATCTCACAATAGGGTTCATTCCTGACTAGAACCCTTGGCTGTTACTGCAATATTTATATTGGATAGTAGCACCTCTACAGCATAAATGATAGGAAATGTGAGTTGGAGTCTGCTGCTGGACCCTGTCTATGGGTAGCTGAGATCATTAGCAGTGTTAGGCTTTAACAGAGCTGAAGGGATTGAAGTCCAAGCTTTGCTCATGTCTTGTTTAACTGCATTTCAAAGTGAATTGGTCTCACTTTAAATCAATCTCACAGTTTTATTGTGAGATTTTTAATTCGCTACTTTAAAGCGTGTAGTGGTTTTTGGACAGTACAACTGGAGTAGATCCCAGAGGTGACTGTAACTTTGTGGCTCTTGGTGGCAGTGTGTTTGTAAGTATGTGCCCGACGTAGTCACTGTTCTCTATTTGTGTTTGCTGCAGCGTCTTCAGTTATGGATTTACCTTTCTTTGCCCCATATGATGCATTTTTAATTTTTTACAGAAACAATGAGTCACAGATACTTATAATCCCATCAATTTAAAGTTTTTCTTTCATAGTTATTTAGTGTTGTAATGCCTTCAGATGAAACAAAATATTTTCAGTTTTGTCAGTGATGATGGCAACGCATTTATTATTAAGAATAACTTTACCTTGCCCAGAACAGTATATTGCAAAAAAGTGTAATGTGCATATTTTTAAGCTGGTTAGATGGAAAACAGAACCAATGCATTAGTCATCCTGTTTCATTTTGGTTGGCTGCTTCTGTGCTTCATGGCTCCAAGAAAAACACGTTTGTCCAATTTACACACAAAGGGAGAGGCAGGCTCTATCTTTCATATAACATCAGACTTCTCCATGAAAAATATCAGTATATATCATTACCATGTGCCTGCAAACACACAGAAACAAAGGCAGCATTAGTATTTCATGTGTATTGCTTATTTTAAATTTAGTCTTTTAACGTATCTCGGTGCTTTATTTACTTTATTTACTTGAAAACTTGTATTTGGAGCAACTTGACTAACACATCTCTGAGTGTTATAGGCCACATACTGGCCTTTGATAGCTTAAGTCTACAAAGGCTCTGTTGGTTCTGTGCATATGCAGGTTTTCTAAGTAAGGTGTTGGATTTGTATTGTGGTAAGACTCTGGCCAAATAGTGTGAATACTTTTCTTCTCCCAGAAATCTTAAACGAAAGTAAAATTGAGGTGCTAAGTACCGGCCTATGTTTAGTTCAAGAGGAAGTGTCTGAGAAGATGTTTATTTTATTCTGGAAGGAGCTCAGAACAAGGAGACCAAAACTCCAATGAAGTAGCATCCTTCTTTTTTTGTATTGCTTCTGTCTGGAGGAAGGAGTTCTCTGAACTTGTATGTTTTGTACGTTATCTGAGTTTAAATACCAACTCCTGAACTAGTGACTACACTGCACTTGAGTGAAAGAGACCAGAACATTTTTTTTCATTTACTTTTAGGGCCAAGAATATTTTAATTAAGGTTTCATATTTTCTGGATTGCAGAATTAATTAAAGAAGCTGTTTCTTTTACTTCATGAAGGTTACATAAAATTATTGATCCTTCCCAAGACCCACCAAACTGTACAAATAGAAAGCTTCCTATTTATAGTAAGTTGGATTTTTACTGTCAATATCATAATACTATATATGGAGAAGAAATTGCTCTTCCAGCTGCTAGTTTTATCAAAGAATGATTTTGTACAAGTCTCTGACTTTATATTAGAAGAAAATAAGAATATTTCCCAAAAATGTAGATTTATTCTGAAAATTAACTTGCTTCACTCTGCAAATGGGGCACCCATCTGTTTATAAGATGTTTGCTGCAATTCAGCAAGCAACATGGAAGCTTTGAGGACAGTGTAATGGGGGAAAAAGAAAAACCTGAACCCAGCTGTGAAAGTAATCCATGCTTTTAGGGATAGAATACATTCGTAATTAAAAAATCCAAGTTGGTTTTTGCTGTTCTACAGTCTATAAGTGCAAGAAGGGCCAGAAATGTGTAACACAAGCTGACAAGTCCTTTTCCCTTCCAATTCCACACAACACTTTTGTTCCTTTGCTTGACCTTGCTGTTCACTGGAGTGGGAGGTTTCTCCTGGACTTGCTTTTAATTCATGTTCAAACTGCCTGTGACACAGGGCTCTCGAGGACAGCTGGGCTCATGACAGCTTTACATCATTCCTCAACACATATGGTGACGTTTTGAATCCCAGGGCCTCCAGAGCTCTTCTGTCAGTGGAGAGAGAGGAAGAAATGATTTTGAAGAAACTAAATATGAACAAACCCTGTAGCTTTTACATTGAACACTATTCTGTTGCAAAGAAAGATGGCATCCCTGCCTTTCAAATGTGTTGTAAACGATGGATCCAACCTGCCCTGGAGTGTTTGGGAGAAGGTAGAGAAGCTGAAGAAAACCTGTGATTGTCTGAAATGGTTTTGAATTTCTTCTTGTGTATTCAAAACTTTTTATATTTGGAATAAAGAAATGTTGTTTCAAACATGTAAATGCCTGATGTAAATTCCTTACAAAATGTCCTTGATGATAAATGGACTGTATGCTGTCTACTTTGTTTAAAGAAGAAATAGCTGAATTACTGTTCCACTCCGTGAGTCCCTTCCTGTGTTTTATAGAGGAGGTTGCACTGTTTGACAGAGCCCTGTACTCATCTCCTGGATGTTGACACAATGTAGTTGGCATTAATTGAGCGATGCTAACTGCTCCTTAATTGAGACTGTTGGCTGAAAATCTGTCCCAAAATTCACAGAGAGTAGTCGACTGCAGATAGAGGAGAATGTGAGAGTATGGAACGATCATCAGAGAAGGCGAAGAATGAAATCAAGTACTAATTTCTTGAGTCTTTGTGAAAAAACCTGCTGTGAGTAAAGAGCTGGAGGGTTTTAAATGGCTGTAGTAAACGTGCTTGTAGCTCTTTTGTTTGTTCTGCTGCAGTCCTTTAGGATAACTGCTGATGGAAGAGCTGTGCTAGAATGTTTATCCTCATGTACGTCTTACTCTTAAACAGGATTTTTGCTTTTGGGTGATTAGATTAGAGCTCGTTCAGCTCGAGGGCAGGAAGAGTAGTTGGTCTCAGGACAGTCTTACCTCTTGAGGTTTCCGGGGCAATCACTTGAAATTTATTGTCATTTTATAAAACATTTGCTCAACATTGTATAGGGTATTTAAATACACTATGATTGCTTTTCCAAAGTGTTCTTGATGTAGGCAAGTTCTTCTGGCACATTTTGGGGAAATATTTATCATATTGTTTGCAATTGGCTGTCCTTGATGCTCCAGCATGTTATCCTATGCTGTTTCTCTATTGTGATTGTTTCTACTTTAAAAAAAAAAAGCCAACAAAACCAACACCAACACAACTAGTATACAATGTTTGAATTTCTGTAAGATGATATTCAAGTTTTGCAGCTTTTTTTTTTTTTTTAACTGTCTACTTTGAAATCTGAAAACTGACGCATGGAACCATCATACGTTGGGACTGGGCAGGGTTTCCTTCAGCCGTGCACGGCCTTTGCCAGCCATTGCAGGGAGGCAGGAGATAAATGGCAATAATTCTTGCTGGCAGTAGGCTGTGCTGTCCCTTTTCCCTGGGTTAAATGGCTCTGAAGCTCAGTATCCTGGTGCTACTGGGAAAGAAGTTTCACCACTAGAGGATACGATTTCTTTCCTGGAAAAGAAACCAGTATCATTGGTGATACCATTCCTTCATTGGGAAAGGGCTGTGTCGCTGTGGGCGAGCACGCTGGCAGCTGCAGTCTCAGATTAAATCAAGTTTTCAAGAAGTCTTTGGTTCTTTTAAAGTCCACGGTGTTGCTTTTGTGGGTACAATTAAGGTGGTTCTGGTTCCCTAATTACGGACATCCTTAACATAGTTATTTAGAGTGTTTAACCCCCAGGTTTGCAGGGAAAAATCAAGGTGGTATTAAATTTAACTTTGCAGCGTGTAACTTGGTTAAATTTTAATCTTTTCCAGTTTATTTTATAATGAGAATCAAGTTGTTAACTGTAACAGAGAGTGGAATGGAATTTATTATTTTGCAGAGTATGGCATAGGGCAGAGTTAGCAAAATGTTGTCATGCACCTAATTAAACTGGCCGTCAGCTCTAGATCTTTGTCTAACAGCAGAAAAACTGTGTTCCCAGGCATTCCACTAGTTTTTAATATTATGGTAAGCTGGTCAAAATAAGTGTATTTTTTGTGCAAAACAAGAAATGTACAGCCAGCTAATAGTACTCTGGTACAACATGTCTTACATTAGTTACATGAAAAATTCTAGTTAAATATGCTTAAAGTGGAATTAGGAACAGGGGAAATCTTTGCATGTGCTGTAGCTGAATTCATGTGCATGCAGTGAATTACCCAGGTAATTAAAGTTGCTTGGTGCAATGAGTGGCTTTAAAAGAGATACAAGAAAATTGCTTGGACTTAAATACTGTAAGTATGTAATTGCAGAAAATGGTATAAATTTGTCTTGGTGTCTGTTGTTTCTATAATGTAAATTATGTCTTGTGCTGTAACTGAATTTTGTTGCTCCAGGGTGTTTTGGAAGCAAGACAGCCCATCTTAATAGGTTTTTTTGTAAACAATTTTTAAAAGGAAAACATGAACATAAAACTAAAACAAATACCTCTTCTCTTTGACTTCTGCATATACTCAAACTGCTGGGCATTTTTAGCTTGATTCTTCATTTTCTAGTTTAAGCTTGTCTCATTGGAACTCGTTAAGATAGGTTATTCCTCTTTCAGCTAGATGGAAATGTCTGTCATTGTTACAGTTCTCCCTGGAGATGGGCACCCAGTGATTCTATCGAGTCCATCACAAATAGGTAGTAGCTCACCCCTGATAGAAACACGATTTCTGGCTCGGTTCTCTCCACTTTATGGGCATTCTGTGCTCCCAAGAACTCATCATCTCCTGGTGTAAATTCTCACAGATTATTTTTTTTTCCAATTAAATGAAGTTTACCTTGGACCAACTTCTATGCGGCTTTTCATTAATGAATTGAACAGTGAGAGAGAGTACTCTTCCAGAGCTTGTGGATGATGTCAAGGTGGAAAGAGTTGCAGCTTTCGGTGGACAATTTCATAATTTGAACTGATCTCATTGAGTTCCAGAACAGTCCCAAATTAACAAACTGAAATTAATCTGAAATCTGAAGTCCTCTTTTAGAAAGGAGAAATGAAGTGCCCAAATTCAGAGTGGGGAAGAAATGATTAACAGTTTTACAAAAGTAGGTTGTGTACAGTCATTTAGAAATTCACTGTGAAACTTTGTTCTATGGATGAAAGAAAAAAACCTGGGGATATAGATTCATGCTGTGCTTTAATTGCAGCAAAGTGGGAACTGTCTGTCCAGTTGTTTCAGATTTTAGAAAGAATGTGCTTGCAGATTAAGTCCTATCAGTGAGTTATGCAAAAGAGGGAATTTTTCATGGATTATTTTTGCTCTGTATCATCTGGTACATCCAGTGACCCATTAAGTCCCATGATACTATAATCAATGTGTTGAAGCTGCCTGGTCTTTGATTATTCATAATGAGAACAATTGTGAAAAATTGTCCACCATCTCTCAGTTGATGGTGAGATAAAAACCGAGATGATGATTTTATACAGGTAATCTAAGGAAAATGTTAGCAAATATTTTTGAAGTTTGTGGGTAATAAAACATACATGTAGATTACAGATCTCCTTAGGTTCACTAAGAATGAGCTTGACAAGCCACCCCCTCCTGGGGATGCTTTAATGCCTGGATAGTTCTGGTCCCTGGTTTTGTTCTACAGATGGTGCGGTGTCCGGATCGGAAAAAGGAGTAGTTATCTCCACATGATTTGGATTCTTAATCCCTCACACATCCCATGGGGTGATCCCTCTTTGCCAAAGGTGGTCCTCAGATTGATGAATCAAGGTCTAACTGTGCACCTAAAGAGCCCAGAGCTCAGTTTTAGAATACTTTATCACTTTCAGTGTGATATTGTCAGGCGTAATCATTCCACAGTCTTGCCGTATGGCTCGTTTTTCACAGTCAAACAAGTAGGGAGTAAGTATAATCCTGCTCTTCTAAGACTTAAAGACACTGAGGCTGAGAAATCGAGACTGCTTTTTGAAGATCCCAAGCATATTTTGCACAAAATGTACAAGTTATTCCCCCAAAGATCTGCTCAAATTGAGGTACCTGCCTTTCCTCATGTGCTCTTAAAAGCTGGGTCCAGGTGACTATCAAACAGGTAGTCAGAGTGCAGGTAGCATTAGTATACTTAAATGTGTGGCTTGCTCTTTTTGGGTAATTTTATAGCTCTGTTTTGTTACTGAGATCAATTTCTGACTAGGAAAATGTTTTGTCATAGGTTTTGAAACTGCCAAGTCTCTTGCGCTGCACGGGGCGTACGTTCTCCTGGCCTGCAGAAATCCCATGAGAGGCAACGACGCTGTTCAGCGCATTCTCGCGGAGTGGGTGAGTGAATGTATATAGTGCCCAAGACTAAGCTGTGTTTTTCAAGCCATGAAGTCTTTTGTGCAGTACAAGCAGTTAAATGGATATTACATTACCATGTAGGAATCTAAGGAAGAAGGCATTTGTCTTATTTTGTAATATCCTCTTCGGCCGCTGATGCATCAGTGATAAAGAGATTTTTCATTTCATGTGACTGTAATGGACTGCAAGGCTTGATGGGCTGCTCTCCCCGTTATGTACAGATGCTTTTTAAGGGTGAAAATGTTTGAAAGAACCACTGAGTTTCACAGTTATAGGACAGGACATTTCCTGAACCAAATGTATAAGAGAGAGCCACTATTTTGCCCATAGTTTTTATGCTATGGGAGATTTCAGAGGATTGTTCTTATGCTCTTCAAAGCTAAGAACCACATCGTTGCTGCCAGGCAGTCTCTCTCAAGGTTTTATTTCCTTCCCTTCTCTTCCCTCTTCCTTTCATTTTATTTCCATTTTGTCATGCAAATACAAGCTTTTCAGTACTGTCTGTTCCCTTGTTTCTCTTTGACTCCTAACTTCCCCCTCCCCCCCCCTTTTTTTTTTTTTAATTTATTCAGTGTTCTTAATTTATTCCTCCCACAATCATATACTTGCTAGTAAGTATTGTGGGCTACTTTTGTCTGAGCTTGCTATGACTGCTGACTTCCATCTGTTGACACAATCCTATACACTTTAGTTGAATAATAAACCACAGGGTCAGATTCGCAGAATTTTATAGCTTTCCTGCTAAAATTAGTGTGGAGTGTTTAGCTTTTATTTCCCAAGCTCTGAAAATATTTCAACTGCTCGCAGATGATGTGGGAGAACACTCTGGAGTATTAATATTTACACATAAATAGCCTACAGATAATTATAATATTTACTAGTGCAAAACAAACAGTGCTTATTTACAGGTAAGTATTTCCAAGTAAGTGATGTTTATAATATTGCTGATTTTTGTAACCACAATTTCTTCAAGATACAGTCCTTGGGGGTTAGGCATCTTTCTCTTGACCAAATGATATTAATAATTTACAGTAAAGGATTGGGAGGGAAAAATATCTTACTTTCCCCATCAATACTTCACATTAAAGCTTTCTTTCTGTTTTTTATTTCAAGAGCGTGGAATTCCCCCCAATAACAGAGGCAAGCATAACGTGTGTTGCTTAAAGTTTGTTTCTCTGTTCTCTTTCAATAGAATTGGATTTGTTGATATTCTGTCTTTTCAGTTTGGTAATTACAGTCCAGCTAAATGTGGCTATATATTTTTTCTATCACATAACTCAAGGCAGTACTGAGTATCTTTTATTCTAAAAACAACTCATTAACCCCTTAATTCTAAGCATATCTCTGAGCACTTTGAAGGCAATGGGAGTTCAGGGGTACTTGTCTTAATACCTATATTATCTCACCAAAAGTTAATGAATTGTTAATTGAATGAAGATCAACGAAGGTCAAATTACTTCAAAAATATTATGCTTATTTACTAACAATTTTCAAATTCTAGTTGTTCATAAAAACAACTAGACTAGAAAAAAAACTTATCCCTAAAAACTGGGTAGCTGGAAAACCCTCAATGCATCTTTGTAATGGCTTTGTTGTTGTTTATTGAGAGGGACTAATTAACTTTGATTATTGCACTAATATTATGGCACTTTGACAGTCCCTCAGATTTATGACTCTGGGAAAATAAACAAATGAAATGCAGGTGCTGGAGCAGAAACAATAAGTTATTACTGAACTTTAATTACTTGGAGTGTGTAACCAGGAGAGAATTAGTTGATGAATTACAAGATGCTTAAAATTTACATCAAATTGTAAGCAATCTTGAGGAAAACAAACACAAAAACCTGCCCCAAAGTTACTGAAAACAGTGAGGCAAAGATTAATTTGATTGATTGATATTAATATTAAATAACTACAGAGCAGGAAGTTTTTAACTGAAAATTATTTCCTAATGTTAAGAAATTTAAGAAAAATGTCAACAACCTCTGTGTGTGGTTCAAATGAAATTTCAATATGTAGCTGCAACTTATCTGCTATAAAGAACTTAAAATCATCCATGGTATTTTGTCTTCCTTGCTCCTAGGGAAAGCATAACTATTGAGAGGAAATTAGTTTACTTTTTAACTTTGGAACCAATTTTTAAAAAAATACAGCTGTTTAGGATGCAGCCTTACAAAGCCTCATGTTCGTGCTATTCAGGTGGTATTTTTGGCAACAATAGTGCTACCTAGTTGTCTTGGGTTTTTTTCCTTGTATATTTTTGAGATGAAGTCTATAAGTATGATATAATACATGTATGATAAATACTGTCTTTCTCTAATACTGAGGTGTGTAAATTTGGTAAATAAGTGTTTACTCTTCAACTGAATGTCTGAATTCCGTTTTCTTCTAATTTGCTGAACTTTTATAATTAAAAAAAATCTTTGCCATATTAAATTCTATTGTGCTTACATGTTGTAAGTGTCCTGTGTTGGTAATAAAATGGGTATTTCTGTAATAACATGTATATTAGTGAAGGAACACGTATCCCGGGCTGGCTCTTCTGTAGGGCTTTTGTACTCAACAGTCAAATGTCTGACAAACACTATTTCCTCCTTTATTCTTTTCGTTGTCTGACTCAAAAGAGAGTTCTGTTTATTTTGCAAGAAGACAAAAGAATTAAAAATGTATAAAGAAACAACTGTTATTATTTAAAATTTGGATATAATTTTCCAGTTGATGGTCTGTATTAACTAAAGCCTGAAATATGTGCGGAAAAAAATGTAATTCTTAAAAAACCAACAACCACACACCACCGCTGCCAAACCACCACAACAAAAACAACAACAAAACTCAAACCTACTGTAATGCAGCATTTAAAACTAAAGTACAGCATCTATATGTATCAGTACTTAAAACCATCCAACTTATTCCCTTAGTGAGTCTATTGGTGACTCCTTCCTGGAATGCCAGGAACTGAATGTCTGCAGAAAGACAGCTCTTCTTGAGGCCTTGTGCACCTTTAAATAGGTTAGGCAAACCCCTAGTCTCAATCTGCTTTTAGGGGAACCTGAAAATCGAGTTTATATAGAGCAAATGGGACAGCTAAATGTCTAGGAAGAATTCGGTTGTTAAGATTTAGAGAAAAGAGGAGAACAACGGGAGAAAAGATTTTTCAAAGTAGCAGCCGTTAAGTTTAAAAAAAGTTTTGAATTCATTTTAATTGGCTGTTGGGAACAAATCTAGAAAACTTTGGTTTTAGCAATTTATGTCTAAAGAGCTGTTTTATAAAGTTTGAGTCATTTTAATAGGGATTATTCATATAACTTTGCTAATTCCTTTAGATCACTGACATTTGTTTGCAACCTGCAGTATTTCGGTCACTTTCTTTCTAAACTACAGCAGAACTTTGCTAATAATTGCAAATTGAGGGTAATTGCCTTATGTAAAGAGTTGTGACAAGTTTTAATGTGATTGATCTAGTCTGTCAAATAATGTTTTTCTAGAGGAGGTATATTGGTGTGATGTAAAGTTTTATATACATATATGTATATATAAAGAGAATGAAAGGAAGAGAAAGTATGCAAAAGCAGCAGATAAAAAGAGAGATCAGTATAGCCTTACGTTTGATATCCTGAAAATGAATGTTGTTCACGCTCCATGACGTTCAATATCAGTTTAAAACTGTTTGATAATTTCTTGCTCAGAAAAGAGGAAATTAGAATTCTGGAGTTATGATTCATTTTAATCAGAAAGAAATTGTCAAACATAAATCTCTCCTTGAGTGGTGAAAAGGCCTGAAAGCAGCCAAGAAAAAATATCAATACTTGGCAAAGGAGGAATGATTGTTCCAATTCGTAGCTTAATTGACTTTAAGGCCTAATGAAAAACACTACAGTGCTGTTTGTACACATAGTTGCTCTGACGAACATTGAAATCTATGTTCCAGGAAGAGAAGCTAGGTAATTTATTTTACATTATTATTGATATAATTTTCTAATTGAGTGTGAGCAGAATGTTTGGATAAGACTGCGTAGCTCCAGATGTTAGTGGTATTCTCACGAAAATACTTAAGAATATGAATGAATAAAATACTTCATAAACCACAGCTTTTCTTGCCAAGAAACCCTCATTTATTTATTCCTGTCAAATAGTCTTTGAAGTAGATATTAAAAGATAAATTCTAAGTTTAATATTTCATAAAAGCTCTAATGTTCCTTTTGTAATTATTACTCAGTGTTAAGCCTACAGCTCCATCAAAGATTAGATTAAACTGTAAAAAGAAAATTTGGGTTTTCTTTATATGTAGAAATGTATAAGGTGGAGATGTGACAAGAAGAGAGAGTGACTATGAAGAAACCCAACAAAATAAACATGATTTCTTGCTGTATTCCTTCCCCCGAAGTATTCTCCACCTAAGGGGTGATTTCTACTTTTGCTGATTAAGTAACTGAATGAAATTAAAACCTGATAAGCAAGTCTTTTGTATTCCAGTTGTAATCTGGCAAAGCACAGGAAGGAGGAGAAAACTGGGCACATTCACACAGAGCATGGGCAACAATTTTCACGTGTCCACAATGTGCGTTTCCCCCTCAAGGAAGGGGCCTGATTGCCCATGTAATGCTTTGTCCCCACTGGTGTCCCTGGATTATATTTTTTTGTGTATGTGCATGAAATACAGGATAGCTCTAAAATATTCTTCTTAGATTCTTGATAAGAATGGATGCTAATCTTGATACAGAAGATAAAATTTCCTTTTTTTATCTATTAGACGTTAATTTTTGTGAGCTTTTCCTGTAAATCAGTAAGGCTGTAAATGCAGAATTTCCATACCAAGACTATGTAGGTCTATGTTAGAACCAGCAAATTTTCTTGGACTTAACTGTGAATGATTGAGGAAGGGCATCTCATCATGATCAGTGACAGATTTTCATTTAGGGAAAAAAACTGAAGAATGTGTGAAAGATGGCTTTGGAGGTGTAGTAAATACTGAATGAAGCCACAGTCTGTTATCAAGGAATTAGAGAGTTTCGAGGTGGTTCTAAATAGAAGCTCTCATAAAGTAATCTCTTCAAAATAGAAAGTATTTCAGAATGTCACACTGGTAGAGCACATGCATTTCTGTGAAAATCTTATTTCCAATATCATGCTGTTATTTTGTAATAAAGAATTGTATTTTAAAACTATGTATTATTGGTTGACATGTCATCGCAGTTTAAGATACAGTTACAAAAGCCTGCAATGTATAGGTGTGTTTCGTCTTGCAGTGCTCTGAATAGTGACCGTGCTGAGGAATCAAGAGTCTGCTCATGCACTCTGTTGATGGAAGAAGCTGGAAAGCAGTTACTTTTGTATTTTGAAGTCTTGTGATGCGTTTGGAGGTGGCAGTTTCTTCCACCTTTATATATTGGGAGGGTAACTACCCACATGAACAGATCTTAGACTATTGGAGCTGCTATTCTTGTTATCAGTGAGAAATCTGTGATCTTCTAGTTCTGCCAGATCCATCTCTGGAACCAGCTGTGAATCAGCAAATGTAGCCACTGACAAGAGCGAGAGGCGTTTTAATGATTTGTGAGGAAATCGGTGTTTAAAAAAACCACGCAAACCCACACAAAGTTAAAAGCATTAAACAGATTAACCAACATTTACATGGATGGATTCTTGAGATCTATTTTTTGTACACTATAAACATATGGCATTAATTTGCTCTCATTACAGATGCTGAGAAAAGGGAAAGGCAAATATTTATATTACATTCATGTTTTACAGTAAAAACACTGTTCAGTTTGTTTATACAGTTCCACTGTTACAGTTTTTATGGTTAGTAATGAAACCACTGTAAAACAGAGTCTGAATTATATAGCAGATGTGTTAAGCCTCTAACTTTCAGGATTGGGCATCCTTCTGAATACTGATATAATTTGGTTAGTTGAGGTACTGGCTGCAGCTGAACTGTTTCATACCTACATCTTCCTCTGTGAAAGTGGATAAAAAGGAAAACATTTAAAAATGTGTCTATTTTAACTTTTATCTACTTGATAAGAACTACAGATATATTAAATCAGGTTTTGATCATTGCTACACTGTACTTGGTGAAATACAGAATTTTGGTTACATAAAGCAATGATCGTGAATATTAATTATTTGTATTTTTGTGACAATTTCCAAGAAAAATGCACAGTAAAAAATAGCTGAGGTCCCTGCCCAAAGCATTTCAGTTCTGGACTCTGCAGAGATTTACTTTTTGTGCTACTTTATGCTTAGTATCCTCCACGGTCACAGTGACTTCCATTGCAGTGGTAGCAAGCACAGAATTTAGTACTAAGTGTTTTCAGAACTCAGCTCTTAATAAATGAGGATTAGGGAAATAGACGTAAACAATTTGTAGGGCTGGTCTTTTTATTTTGTTGTTAAACTTCTGGTTTATGTTGTTGGCATGTCTTTAAGTATAGAATACTTTTTAATAGTGATAATATAACTAATAAATGCAGAAGAAAGTTTAGTAATGCCCAGCAATGTGGAAAGGACTTTAAGGTGGTTTAGCACCATGAAATTTCTAAATGTTTAGGAAATTTTAAAAAGGCCTAGTAAAATGAATGAAGGAGCTACTCTGTAAAAGGCAGAAATCTTTGTTTTCCTTCATCTTCCTCTCAGATATGAGGAAAACCCATGTAATGAGGCATGTTGAAATTAATTGGAACTTCTTTACGAACATAGATAAGGCAAGCAGAAAGTTTTCTACTAATAATGAGAAATTGGGTGCTGGTGAAGGAAAATACTGGTGCAACAGATTAGCTTTATAGCTAGGAGAGATTATGGTCCTTAAGAAGAGTGGGTAAGTGAAGGTGGGTTTTATGTCAGTAGGAGGGAAAAGACTCTGATCTTCCAGTAGAGTGTCCATTGCCCCTTTGTAAGCCGTTCTCATCTTGCAGGTCACTGTAGCTTCATCAAATCATGGAGGAGCTTCTGTGGTTGTTACTGCCTGTTTCCTCCATCCCTAGAACAAGGACTTTCTTACTGTAAAAAGTATGTGAGGACTGTTTAGGAAAAAAAAAAAGGAAAAAAAAATCCTTTGGGGACAGACTTTCAGAGATTTGAATTCCACAAGACCCTGCTGACCTGTCAATTAGGCTTTTTGTCATGGTGACTATTATTTAATCTGCAGATGTTCTTTCCTTCAGAAGGGCTAGAGTTAAACAACTGTAGAGGAACAGAACCAGAATGTTTTTAATTTTCTCATGGAAAAAAAAAATCAATTAAAAAGAATTTTTTGTGATGGTTTGGTCAATTTTTCTCCTTTATGTTTTGTGCCTTGGACAAGAGCTTAATTGTTCCTGAAAATATGCTTGAGTAAGGTGGTGAATAAATGGTCTGGGAACATACAGTTTACCCCATGGTCTGTCTCTGATCTTGGATTTCTGGGCTGGATTGGAATTTTGTGCTACTGTATGAATTCATAATGCTGATTGAAACCAATCTCATAGCTACAAGATTGCAAAGTTTATAATGTAATTAGTGAATTTGCCATGATTTTCTCCAGTAAGGACAAAGTTGTCTTTTTAGTTGACCAAATTACTTCTGCTCTCATAATTTTGTTCACCTTCCAACGTCTGCTACATATATATAAAAATAATCTAAAATGTAATTTTGAACAAAGTCACAGTATCTTACCATTCCATATTTTTTTCCTCCAGTCAGCAGAATTTCATACATAGAAATGTTGAGGTGATCTTTTTGGTGATTTGTTTCTTTAGCACAACCCTGCTGTTCTTAATCTGGAAATGTGAGTCACAAAATCCCTACCATGCCTAAAGCTTTGTAATAATACTACTTAAATGTAGTATGAGGTTTTTAACAGAACATTTTAAGACACCAATCTCTCCCTCCCAAACATTAATAATAACCAGAATAACGCTTTTAAAACTGCACTTCATGTTTAGTCTTCCATTAAATGGGACTGGGAAATACTGTTTGCTCAACAGTAGTAAAACCTGCCTGTCGATGTCTATCTTTAAAAAAAAAAAAATGGCCTTTGTATGTTGACTTGAGTTTAGCTTTAGCTTTAGCTAAGCTCTAGCTTAGCTTTAGCTTGAGGATGCAGAGAAGTTTAGTTTTCACTGAAGCTTTAAATATACTGATGGAATTTGAGTTTGATCTTTTTCCGAATGTTTCTCTCTCTGAATCTGTTTTCTAAAACTATTTAGTGGTGTTGACATTTAAAACTTACTCTGTTCCAGGTAGATGCATTCTTACATACCCTGAGTTCTGCTGCCATTGGATTTTGGATTTCTGGCTGTCAGTTCTGGGAGAGGAGAGGGGAATTGAAGTGGCTGTATATATATATGTTATTTTTTTTTTAAACCATCTTCACAATTAATCTGATTGTAACATAAGCTTGTAATATATTCCATTAATGAAGAAGACAAGCTTAGCTTATGGTAAATACAGTACTAAGTGTTTATAGTGCATTTCCTATTTTACATGATTCTCTTTATAATTCTGCTTATCTTTTCGTTCTAATTCCCTAAAGGATGTATAAAAGAACCCCTAAAGAGAGTAATTACTGCTCTATTCCTTAACCAAGGCTCCTTTTGCAGAAAGAAATCTGAGCTGCTTTTTAAAGAAGGCAGTTTTAAATAAAAATGCAAATAAGCTGCTTTGTAACCACATTAATTGCCCACCTAGCCTCTTATTACCGTGTTTGTATTGTTTGCAAACACTATTTACGGTGGGGTGGAAATTACCATTCCTGGGCCCGAGGAAGGCTGTTGGTGGTGGGTTGTGCTTTGGAACCAATTAGAGTGAACCTTGTCTCCAGCGGGGCTCGGGGGAGCAGGCATAGCCTTGCCATGTCAAATAACAGCATTAACTCCGACGGCACAGGCACCGGCTTGTAATTATATTATTGGTCCTCTTTTGCTTCTGCAATGAGTTTCATTCTCTGCATTTTAAAACTAACAGGCAGTGTTGGGTCTCGCTAATGATTTAATATGTGCTGTGATCATTTTTATTTTTTTATCAAAGTCGTGGTGAAATCCGGTGGGTCGTTTTTGTCCCCACATTGGTTCTGTGCTTTAATTTTATAAAAAGTAAACAAAACAGCTAATGCTTATGTTCAAGATCTCATAGATTACCACGTAATTGACTTTTCACAGTGAAACCCCAACTTTATTAGTTTACTTAATTACCAGAAGTGAACAGGATGAAGTATGTGTTAGTTGTAAACAGCATGTTAGCCGGCAATAATTGAATGGTCGTAGGCTTTTCCAGACTTTGAAGAAATTGAATGCTTTATAGTGCAATGCAGTTTTCTTTGTCAAGTGAAATGCACACTTGTTGCTAATTTAGTATGTGTGGTGTTCTTTTCTTGGTTTTCTGTGTCACCCATGATTGTGAAATGGGCTTTCAATTTAAAAATTGCTCAGAAAATAAAATCAAACCAAAGAGGTATCTCGGCATTCTTGCTTTTGGAGTTATAAATGTCTTCAGATGTTTGATGGGTCACACAGGCTGCAACACGAAGAATTGATTCTTCAAGATTTGCTTTCTTAGGTGTGTACCCAGTCTGCCAATATGTTAAATGACTCTTTTGAAGTGTTTTTTAGGGGTTTTTTTTTTTTTGGTGAGCTTAATACGGGGAAGAAAATGTAGAGAGATTATTTTCTTGCTGCTTCTGAAACTGCACTGCGTGTATCTGCAGCGCTGTGACAGTGTGATAATGTTTAAAGAATATTGGTGATAAAGACAGAGGTGTTAAGGGTCTGTATCAGTTCTGCTGAAACACTGTATGTAGCAGAGTAGGAAAATAGCAACTCCAGCACGGTGTAGTACTACTCTGCATAATTGTTATTTATTAAAAAAAAAAAGCTCATTTATGAATCACTAATAGTTTTTTACAGTGACAAGGGACTAATGTGAGGGCATCAAAAGAAACACTGACTTGGTTCAGTTCCACAATAGCTTATAAAACTAAAGATAACTATCTGGCTTAGATGACTACAGAGCAGCATAAATGACATGAAACAGCCATAGATGGAGTTTATTGGCAGTAGTTAAGATGTATAGACAGCAAACTTGCTAAGTAGATTGCTCAGAAGGTACTACTAATTTATTTGCTCATCAATGATATTTCTAAATTTTTTATTACTCTGAAGCCAAGCATAATTTTTTTGCCTAGTTTACTGTTCTCTATAATTTCTTCTCTTTAGTTCCCTTTTCTCCTGCTAATTATCCTTGGAGGGGGTGAGTTGGGGACAGGACTGGACTTCTCTTTAGTAGCTGCTACTTTATCTTTTATCTCACTTTGTGATATTTAGTGCTGGCTGCGAGAAATGACACTGCTCTCTTTGGTTTTAACTGAAACATCTTTCATTCTCTTAGGCCTCGAATGTTTGTTAGTTTTGAGGACAGCTATTTTTCCTTAAAGGTCTACAAACACACCACATTAGGCACCTTCAAAGGAGATCTTAGCTGAGTCTTGCACTGCAGGTTCTGGATGACGTGGTGGTCTGGTGGGGTGTATCTGATCTGAGTTGTATTGGTAGATGCTTTATGAAGATGCAATTAAATTGCTAAAAAAAGCTTAGGGTTAACATCTTTTATTTTGCCAAGGTGGACCTGAAATAAATGTTGCTGCTACCTTTACGCATAGCTGGGATGCTACAGCACTATAGCTGCAATAATAGACATTGCCAGCAGAAAGTACACATCTGGTCTCCCCAAATAAATAAAGACTTTGTTTGTTTGTTTTAAATGAAAACATACAAATGACTTTGTTTTCTTGCTTTCTGTAGACTCATGTCTAGTCTGATTTCCCAGGAAACCAAGGCATGCTCAGTCACTGGACCTACCCTTCCTTGTCTAATAACTTTTGGTCCCATAGAGTGTTTAGAAAAAAAATTTTAAAAGGCTTCTAGATCCTTAGGATAATTATGTTCCTAAAAGCACTGAGCTTTGTGAAAGGGTAAGTATTCAGTCAGTGGGCAAAACTGGAGGCACTTGAGGCTTTTAGACATAACAGAACCTTTGAGAATATATGGGAAAGGAAGTACAGGACCCAACTCAGGGAAAATTTCAGTCTGAACTTATATTCTGCCATGGGACAATGAGCAGCAAGAGTTCTCACTGAATTGCTAAGCTGCTGCGTAGAACGACCTGTACACAGCCTGCAATCTCAAAACACAATGTCAGGGAAACTTAAGTGGTGGTGACCCTTCTCTCCCAGGGTGACATTTATGCCTGTCAGGGAGCTTTACAATTTTCCTTGGTTATACTATCTTATCATTTTTAGGAACTGCTTATTAAGGTGGTCATGTTTAACATGTTATGGTTACAAACAAAGACATGAATGTATGTACTCATTTCTAATTAATTTGTGTAATTATGTTTTATAATCTAGGTGTTTGCAAAGCAGAACGTGGTACACCCCATTTACTGTCTGCTGTAGCTAATAAAAAATAATAGATTGAAATAAATCTTGAAACTAACTTTAATAGTAAGTATAGATTAGTTGTAAATTATATCTTTGTTATATTTATTTTTAATTCTGCAGTGCTGCAGGTTTGTAGAGCATACCAATTAGTGTAGTTATTCGAAGTAATGATGAGTTAATTGCTGTAAATGCTGAATGTTTTTTTCTGACAATTTAAAATACTGAGCTGAGTTACTTTTTTAAAAAATGTAGGACTAGAAATAAAGGGGAAAAGGAAATGGTGACAATAATGAGACCAGTTAACATTATAATGATTTTTTTCAGCATTCAAAGTGATAATCTAGATAGGATGATTAAAAATGCATGAAGAGAAAAGATATAACAGGAATAAAACCTCAGCAACTCAACCAATACCATTATAAAGGTGGACACAAATGAGGTAAACCTATATATTTCACTACACACTACTGTATAATATGAGAAAAGGCAATTTGACTGAATTAATCTGAAACTGATTACTGTTCTTCTATTGCTGCTTCTGTTCACTGGGGGAAGCCTCTCTTGCCTTGTACCTCGTCTGCCGCTAATTGCTAGCCTTCCATGTCCATGGTGCTTCTCTGCTACCTCAGGCACTCAGTGTTGTCAAGTTTGTTTTCGTGAATATGTTTAAAGAGTAGAAAATGCCTCTAGCTTGAAGTAGAGTGTTTTCCTTTCTGATGAACAGTAGTAAATCCTACCATTTTGAAAGCCGCATAGTGTACCTATGAGAAATGAGCTGATTCACAATGTTTCCTTGAGCATGCATGCTGTAAGAGATATTAATAGCTTCCTTCAGCAGTGTCCCACTTAGACTAACTTTGAAATGCAGTACTTCATTCTGTCCTGGTTAAATTAACCTTACATTTTCCTGTGAAATGGCATGACTACCTAGAGACAATTTGAAGTGTACTACATACATTCACACTGTAGGCAAAAAAAGAAAGGTATCCAGGGTAGTATTTATGCATTAAATATTTACTTTTCAATCTGGAATCCGTTGCCTCCCAGTTGAGTGCAGATTTGGTAATGGAATCTTCTCTGGGTGCCTTTTTGAATAAAGAGAGAAATATTAAAAACTCTGGAGTCGGTTCTGGTGATGTTAGTGATAAGTTGGATTTTCACATGCAAAAGGCTTTACTTCATAAAGTGGCAGCAGAAGAATCTTCCTCTGCTCCTTAAGAATGATGCAGTGAAGCGAAAGCTCTTCTACCCCTTTGGGGGAGTTTTTGGAGCCCTCCCCTGCACCAGCAATTCACAGCCCTGTGAGCCTGAGAAAAACAATGCACAAATCTGAAAGTCCCAGGCATACAGGTTCATCTGTTTGGTCCTGTTATGACAGAAATCATTACCAGTTTGACAGATTTATTTATAAAGACTTGCTTCAATATTTAAAGTACATCTATTCCTGCATTCCTCATTTCAAGCTCAGCTGTGGATCAAGATGAAAGAAAAATTAAATTGTATATTGAAGAGCTGTTAATTGAACTGCACTGCATTTAGCAAGGGAGCATCAGCTTCAGGCAGTCAATACTACAGAGAATTTTTAATGTACTGTATCACTAGGTTGTCAGTTTGTATTGGAGAATGCAAACAGACTGCTTTGAGTAGCGATAAAGCCCTGAAAACTTTTAAGTTGTTGAGGGGAAAAAATGCTATTTTGCTTTGATATGTTGTGACAAAGTTGTTGATAGAGCCAGGACCAACAGTTGTTTTTTTTTACGTGAATATTATTTAAATGTCTTTTATTGCTAAAGTCTGATTACTAGGCATTTATTCTTTAAATGGGTGAAGATTGTGTACTGATTTTTTTTTTAATGGGAGCAAAACAAGTTCCACAGAATTCTTGAACTTGCACAAATGTTACTTTGCAATTTGAGCAGCTCTGAAAGTCTCATTTAAAAATATTAGTTCTCTCCAGATATAATTCTAAAAAATAGCATATCAAAAAGCTTTAGAAATGCTTTAGAAAAATGTTATCTCTCTTTCCTAAGGCAGTGTTAATTTCTTTTGTAGTTAATCTTTTGCGCTGGAATTTAGTACATTTATAGTTAAAGATTCTTTTAACAGCTAAATTATTTAAGCACGTCTTCTGGGATAACATGGTCTGTTTGGTGTTAAGTATGAAATACTTTTTATTTCATTTTCTTCACTGATAAAAATGAAATAACTAGAGGCATTTGTAGAACCAGAACAGATTTAGGGCTATGGTGTTAGATTAAAGATGTACTATTCTAAGACTTAGCTTGTTACAGCTGTCAAGCTTCAAGATAAGATTCTTCTTACTTTTGGTGGTTGTCACAAGGCTTAAGGTCCACCTTCAGGTTCTTTTAGATGTCAATCTCTAGACTTTTCCATAAGTGTGGTAGGTCTCATGTAAATGGGGAACTTAAAAATGCCAAACGTTGCTGTTGCGTTGTATTCTCTTGGAGTAGAAAGGTCTTTCTTAGAGGTCAATTTTAGTTTGGCCCATCTGTGGCAACTGAGAAGACTGGGAGTGGCCTATTATGCCAACACTCAACTACTACCTAGAAGAAAAGAGTTTCATTCCACTTGGAGGCAGGCTGTCTTACAGCTGTTCATTTTTTCAGAAAGATTACAATTACTGAAATACTAGAGATAACAGCTGTATAAGAAAAAACCCTACTTTGTATTAAAGCTATAATTTTAATATCTGTTTTTATGAAACTCTGTGAATCTGATTTTGATTATTTTCTTGAAATAGTAATGTCTAGCAACATATTTGTGGTTTTGCCTGTGTGAGACAGTACTTGATAATGTGAATCGTAACGTTCAAGAATCCTTTACTTGACGGCTTGACAATCAGAGTAATTAAGAGAATTGTCTGAAGCTCTGGGAAATGTAATAAATCAGAGGTCAGCTTGAAATCAAGCAGAAATGAACTAAAATTATTCAATTTTAATTTTATGTGGGTAAACCTGGTATCTTCTGCTGAGTGTGCAGTTGGCTGATATGAGTCTACTTCCGAGAACCACTTTAACAAAAAATAATCTAGGTTAAATGAGTAAATCCATTAAAGTAGATGAAAATTTACTTATGCAACAAAACCATGCAATGAGAAGACCAGCAACATCAGGTTTCTGTACTGTGTACTGTTTTATTATTGGAAGAACTGAAACTTTGTTTCTTTCTTCTGATCTATCAACATAAAAAACAAGAAAAGGTCAAATTGAGTGACTTCCCTGTAACTCTATGATAGTTAGATCGTTAAAGTTTAAATGTTAATAACCTTCAAGAAGATGTGCATGTGTGTTTTTTGTGGTGTTTTGGTTTTTTTTTTCAGACTACCAGTTAATTTGTGCAAACTCCCAATCTCTAGACAATCTGATTTAAAAATCTTATGTTACATGTTTCTTTATGCGCTGTGGAGCTGCATGAGGCAATATCTTTAAAATGTAAAAAAGCCTACAAAATGCACAGTCTGATAACAACAACAAATCTAATCTAAAGTGACAACTGGGAGACTTTCCCAGACGTTTTTCTCTTTAATGTAACATGACTTTAAATTGATGCAGCCCCACAGTGATTGAAAAACTCTCAGAGCTTGTCTCCCATGATTACATTTCTGATCTGTACAACTTAATTTTTTAACTCGGTGAATCTCACTTTGCGAATGAGGAGTTTGTTTATGCTTTAAGAGGGTGAGTTTCATTGATGCAAAAGCGATGGAACTGTAATACTGCAAAAAGTAATATTCCTGATAGTGATCCTGGTCAGCAACGTGGACTTGTTCTTTATCTGAATGATACAGAAGTCGTCTGGAGGATAAGGCACTCTATTGAATCCTGGTTTATACATATCTAGTGAATTTAGTGTTAAATTAACACAGAATTAGGAGTCAACAAGCCTTAGGTAATCTCCTCCCTTTTCAAAATACCTTTTAAGTATTTTAAATCTGCTTAAGGTTCTTTATGTCTTGAAAATTGGTTCTTTTTTTTTGAGTTTTATTGCAATAGGATACCTGTGATGTATTACCTTAAGCAAGCAAACAAACAAAAAAACCATATTAGGGTTCCTGAGAAACTTCATTGTGAAACAGGACACTTCAGATTTAATCAGGAACTGAAACAGTATGTGTCTGTGATTGATAGAACATTTTATAGACAGAGTGTAATGAAGGATAAAATTACAATACTTTTGATTGTTATTCCATGGTTACATCTGGAGCTGTGGCTATAGATTGACGTTTGGGTTTCTGGTTATAATTTAGGTAACTGAGAGTAAACTTTAAGTTAACAGACCCACTTATCAAGTGGGAAAGGAGCGTGGCTCTTTTATGTTCTCTTCTCCCCAGTCCTTCATCTCTCAGCCTCTGAGCTACTGGGATGGTGCAATGCAAGGTCAGTACTGGGGCTCTGTCACCCCAAATGGGAGGGGAACGAGGCATCCACAGTTTGGAGTGTGGGCAAGTAGTAGTGTCTGGAGCTGAAAGTAGGAGATGGAGGAAGTGGCAAATTTCCCTGGTAATGTGGAAAGGACAGATAAGAAAGTCAAAACACTTATTTGATACTGGCCACAGTTTTCGTTTAGAATATAGTTGGAAAACCAAGAATTGGTGTGTAACCTTCAAAATCAAGTAATTTGTTGAAAATTGCATTTTTTTAATAAGCCTAATTTTAATTCTAGCTTTCTCTTGGAATTTTTCTTTTACACAAGTACATAATTTTCCATTTACTGTTTCATTTATCTTTAAAAATTTCTACAATCTGAAGAATTATATATTTAAAGAAATACTTTATAGTACATATAACTGCTTCTGGGGCTGCCTTCTAGATCTATGTTCAGAAAAAATGGTCATGCCTAAGAAGAAATGGCCTGTGGTCAGTTTTGTAATAGAAATTCTAAAAATCTCTCATTTCTGTATTACTCTCAAAAGCAGCAAATGATATCCACAGGTAGGTGCACTGATTGGTTGGTATCAGTTGGAAATAAAAGCTTTTGAAATGTAGTGAGTTTGTTTTATATCATTGATGCATCAGAGTGTGTTGTACTGAGGAGATTGTGCCTGATTTATGCCAGGGTAGAGCAGTCAGGGTTTCAGAAGACCATGGACAATATGCAGGACAGGTGATAGCTGCAGTAGATAATCTTTCCTGAAGGAGAAAGCAGTGAGGTGAATGTTGTAGTCCTTGGGAACATTTCAGCTGCCTTGATTAAACATAATAAAGCTCTGGAGGTGCTGGAGGAAAAAAATATAGGAACAATTTTATTAAAATGTCAAATGTTTGGAACAGTGCAATAGAATGTAAACCAGAGGAAAATAGATTAGCAATTTAAGGTATCTAATATTATCCTTTCCATAAGCTGTAGTAACCAAACATTTTATTTGATGCTTTCATTGCTTGAATACAAAGCTTATTTTGTGATCTGCATCTCAGTACTTATCTGATGGTGATGAAGGTGATTTCAATCCTGCTTTCTGATCCTTCCTCTAGTTTAGTTTGCACAACCTACACGTAAGAGTATTTCACAGGACATCTAAACTTTAATGGCTCAGAAGCACTGGGAAGGTGGTTGGTTGTTTTCCCAACACGGTCAAGTCATTGGCCAACATAAACATGAATCTAGAGATTTCCTGACGGGCACCCACAAACCCCCTGGAGAAATTATATATATGCAAATGTGTCAGAATGCATAGTTGTATTTGAAAGTAGTTGAGCTACTTCATCTGTTTAGTTGTATAAATCTAGTGTCTATAAGTCTTCAGAAATGTGTTGCCAAAACCCTAAAGTTTTATTTGTAATAATGTAATGAAATCTTTGGTATCTGGAGAATGATTTTTCAGAGTCACGGATAGCTACTTTTTTTTTTTTAAGAGAAAGTAAATATTTAATGTTCCTTTGTATTTAATTAGTTTGAGAAATTAAACAATTTAGTATTTAATTGACTTTTTTGTCTGCGACTTCTGCTTTATTTAAGCATAACGTGTTCTCTTCATAGTGCTGGTTTTTTAAAGGACCTTTCTGGTACATAAAAAAGCTGGAGAAGCAACACTGCATTTCAAATAGTTCGGCCATGTCTTTGGAGCCTGATTCAGATCACGTCCCATTCAATTATTCACTCACTGGATTGGGCTGGCGAAGTCCTCTATGGAGTTGGAAGGGATTTCTTTTTCTTCCAGTGGAGAACAGCACTGGAATCACTTGCAGGATTTTTTTTCCTTCTCTTTCCGTGCCCACTTCTAGAGAAGAGCGAGCGGTCAGGGAATCTGAGTACTCCCCATTCCCACCTTTACTGCCATTGCCAGGTTGCCCAGAGGCACAAAGAGCAGCCTTGCCAGGGCTGTTCTCCGCGGCGCGTCGGTGCAGGTTCCCGTGCTCAGCCTTTCTCCGTCCCACCTCCCACCCTGCAGCCCGTGGGGTTTGCATTCTGAGACCTAACCCAGCTCTTCTGTACCAAGGTGACTGTGGGTTTATCTGGATTTGCCCTCCAGGATATTTTTAATTAGATATAAAGGAATGAATACTTTAAATTATTTTGATGAAAGAATTCTTGCACTGTCATTAACAATGAGTTAAATGAGCTAAAACTTCCCTCTAGTTCCCTATCTTTTGATGAGGAAACAAAGCAGTTCTTTGCATGATTAAGATTTGTGGTATCACGCCTGAAATGAGAAGCTATAATATATGCTTTATAATTTGTGTAGGTTTTTTTAACTCCTGCATGACCACTCTTCTTCTTGCAACTATTTTCACAGCTGGTTTTGTCATGTTTTCCTTTGATTTCAGACGTTGACATCATAAGTTTACATCTATGTTTTTATTTTTCCTTTATTGCTAAGGAGACTGACTGATCCCTCAGGCACCTCAAAGAGAGTTGGCCTTGAAAATTCCCGAGGCTCTTGAAAAACCCCCGATCTGGTTGGTTTTGGACTCGTTAGACCAAATATAAATTTTTGATAATAATGATTAAACCATAGCAAGACATCTGAAAACATGTGGAAAATAAGTTTCAGGAATATGCACAGAGAGCAGCTACAGAAACCATGAAAGTTATTTACTCTTGGAGAAAGATGATTATCCCAGTGAAAAAGAAAGGAATTAAATTTTGTTGTTGATAAAGCTCCGGGCAAATCTTGGAATATATTGTTCTGTGAGAAGTGCCTGTTTTGGGTTGTTGACCTCTTCGGTATTTCTGATCTGGTTTGTTCCACAGCTCCATGTAGAGTTCAGGCAAAAGAGGTGTCTGTGCCAAGAGTCAAGTGCCAAAAAAATTATCAGATTGTCTTTAATACCTTGAGATTTTTAGAAGAAAGATTAAATCATTTGCCTTATGGATTTTGATTCATCTTAGTTTTAACCTCTGCCTTGCAACTGTGAAAAATCATTAAATATTGCAAGATTTGGAGTTTTCTCAGGAAAGTTGCAAGTGCATTATTACATCTATCATTTTGTGAAGGGAAATTGGTTTCTGTATCTTAGAGGGCTGGACACAGCACTTTGAATGTCTGTTTTGGAAGAGGCAGAGCAACCGAGGAGTTGTGTCTGGGACCAGTGGGGTGTTGACACAGGTTATTTTCCCGTTGGCATTAACTTCAGTCCCGAGCACAATAAAAGCTGGCATAATTGGCTCAAACTGGGAGGCTGAAGATGGCAGGTTGTTTGAAATATTGGGTAATGCAAACTGTAACACTAATACCTTAAGAGTAGCAAAGGTGCATATTCTGCTAAATAAACTTCAGTAATTACTTTAGGGGTTTTTCCTTTGCAACATTGTAATTTTTCTAGTTTATATTCTTCACAGACTGCTGACCACAGTGACAGTTTTGCTGTTCTTGTATAAAATAGCTCACACATGTGTGCACCTGGTCTTCATTATTGTTACATTGCATATATGGTAATGGCAGAATGGGAAATTCTCTTTTCTGATTTCTGCTGCTGATGCCTTGTTTTAGGTACAGCACTTTACAAATACGTTGTTCATTAAGTGTCAGTATCCATTAAGCAGCACAGACTGTACAAAATATATCATTTTCATAACAAGAAAATATTTACTACAAAATGCTAAAAAGACCCAACAAACCAAACAACCCTACTTAGTTTTTTTTGAACTGTCAACAGGATGAACATTCTTGCTCTGACCTTACTGAGGCAACTGTTATTTGCAATAACAAAGTGTGAACAAACAAATTCCAATAAAACCTTTGACAAATGGTATCCATCTGTATAAGATACTGACTAAACAGAACATGATTGCTGAAAACCCTACAAAGTGAGCATTGAAAGTGAGCATAATTAGAGGTGTGTTGATTAAAATCTGGTTTTGGCTGAGATGACTTCCGTGTCTTAGTAAGTAAGGTTAATTTGGTCCACGGTATTTTGGAAAATCTTTCTTCTCATTGATTTTGTTTTTCTTGCAAAGATTTTTTCTAGAAATGTTGACTCTGAGAAGTTACTTCCAAACCTAGAACTTTCATGTTTGACTGTCAAACAGAAGTAGTGGTGGGGAGGTTGGCAGGTTGGCTACCAGCAGGGACATGTGGAGACCTCTTGTCTCTAAAGAGGTGACTGTAGCATCTGGATTGATATGGAATTTCTTTTGAATGTCATTTTGTATGGATACTTGGGTACAGCACCAAAAACTGGTAGGGTTTGGACTATAACTTTTGAAGAGCGATAGGTTCGTTTTCTATTTCCTGGAGAGGAAACACGATGTGCTTGAGCTCAGATTTCTGAGTGCTACCACGAGATGTCGCTATTTTGTTAGAAAAAAGTCTAACCAATGGCACGAATATCTGGAAAATAAATTGTGTAGCCCTAAAGGGTGAAAATGTAGGGATTTAATGAAGAGAATTCTTTAATGTCTTCATTTGGAGTATGTGCTACTGAAATAGGCTCAATGTACTGACGTTAACACCACTATTTCCAGGTTTATTAGTGGTCTAGTTTTCCAAGCTGGAAGGACTGTAGGAGGCTTTAACTTGTTTAGAGGTCAGGAAATATTTGGGCTTGTAACATGGCAGCTGAGAGGGATATGTCTTTCTTGTAATCTTATTTACAAAAAGAGGACATAACTAAACATTGCCTTGTGGAGAGTAGAGAACAGAAGTACCCAACGCCTGTCGGTCACGCTCCCTACTGACATGGAGCAATAGTGACATCCTGTGGGAAAGGTTTAAAAAGGAGACAGACAAAAGCTTCCTTCTGCAGTCATCCTGGATGCTGCTTGGATTTCTCCATGGCATCTTTTATTTTTTGAAGCCAGATTTAATCAAAAGTAAATTAATATGCATGCTGAAATGCGATGAGAGATTAGCTTTTTGTGCTTTAATTTACACTGGTTTGGGTTTTGGAGTTACAGATTTGTGCTACAGGAGTGCTCACTTTGATCACAACCAAAAATTTAGAAATATTAATACAGTTTTGCAATTATGTGGCTTCCTAGTATGCTAGGATATTTTACATGTGTGTTTTCCTCTAAAATTAAAGATACCACTTAGACTTTCTTACATCTTTAAATTGGGTCCAAATAATTTATTTAAACTCTTTTAAGCTTTATTATTTAAATAAAAAGCCATGAGAAAAATTTTTCCTATGTTTTAAAAAAAGTTCTACTAAATGTAATAAGTATGGGGGTTCTAAAGTAGCTCAAGATCTGGTTCTGATAGCAGAAGTAATGCCCGAGATTCCTGTATTTCAAACAACATATAGAATTATGTACTTGTATTACAAGATTGCAATAGAAATGAAAACAACTTGGTGTTTTTGGGATGATGAAACTTTGGCTGCTGAGAAATCTAGGTGCTTCTCATTTCTTCTCTTAATCTTCATTAGCTTTTTTTTTTTTTTTAAGCATGGAGTGAAAGACTCTTTAGCCGATAACTTTAAACAGAGAAGTATTTACACCTTGTATTATAATTCACTGTAAGTCTTCCAATAAGAAATATAAAACTGTTTCTGTGATTTGTCTGAGCGCTTTTTCTGGTTTAAAAATATAGGTGGATAAAATTACAGCCCTATTCCCGTGTGAAAGGATTATTTGCAGGTCTATCTAAGGTTAGTATGTTTATCAGCATCCTTGCTTGCTGAGAAAGGACCAGGTGATGAGTGACACCTTGGGAGATTAATTTTATATTGGTGGTTGTTAAACAGTGTGAATTTTTACAAACTGCCTGTTTGAGATACTAAAAAAAATAAAAAAAAAAAAAGAGGAGTCTTACAGTAACTGGTTGCACACAGGGCATTTAGAAGAGACTTGGGCTACTGGCAACAAGTGTGATGGAACAGTTGGTGAAGAGAAACATAATAAATAGCTATCAGTAGGGAAACTGACATTTCTGATGCTGTCCAAAATTGTATTCATCCAGCATTAATAAAACAGTTAAAGATATTGCTGTTTTAAAGCAAGTCAGGTTACTACTGAAATAATTACTGAAGGAAGTTTCCCTTTATGTCTTAACTAAGGAACATGTGAAGACCACGTAGTCGCTGTGTCCTTCCTAACACTTTGCCGTGACGTTGACAAAGCTAATTTAAAACGAATCTGCTAAATGGAGTTGTAGCCATTTTTCTCGGGGGGTTTAAACATGTCATTAACTTCAAAGAGGTGAGTGGAGGATTCTTTCAACATGCATGTGAAGGACTACAAAAGTGATTGGCAACCTTAAATTAAATTTTGAATATTTTTGTGTAATCACCGTTAATTTGGTTTTGCAACCCATTCCTGGCAGATATCTGTGGGAACCAGATGGCTAAGTTGTGTTGACTGGAAGCAGATTTTCAGATGCTTTTTACAGAAGCTCTCTATAATTGATTTGCTGGCAGATTAAGAGTTACTCATGAGACATGTTTTGTTTTGCTCCTCTGTTTAAAAGTATACTGTCTTGTGCAGCTGCACTTAAATTTTTCAATCTGCAAATGACAGCATTTGTGGTGAGGATCTGTTTATTAGTATAAGAATTCTTGAGAAAGATTTGAAAACTGAGAAAGAGTAGCAGTAATGAGTCAAATCCTAAAGCTTCTGCTCACTTATGAAATGTTTTTATTGAATTTTCTGTTTAAGTTGATAGAATTTCATTATCTAAAGAATGTATTTTAATTTCTGTATTTTAACTGAGTAAATGTGATCATTTTCATGGTGCAGCTCTGATTTCTCATGCCTCTTTTTTTTTTTTTGTGGTGGTATTCTAGATTATTTTATCAGAGTGCTTTTTCTTTCACATATAAAACCAGTTCAAATTAATCGTATCATTCAAAGTTATATTTGAATGCTTCTGCAGAAGGAAATAGCAAAGCTGAAACTTTCTAGACTTCTTGACTGCTGAAGTTTACGTTACAAGAGCAATTAGATTAATGAAAGGAAAGCTATTTTAAATATTGTTACACACCAAAGTACTGTCTCTGACTCTGAATATCCTGAACTTAAAATTTGTTAGAGAGTAGGAGAGTATCCCAAGGCAGTGTCATATTTTTGTATTCTTCCTTAGGCATTAGAGGGTGAGAACTCTGCTTCTGTGAATATCTGTGTATAGTCTTTAATTATATATGATATATTTATTTTTGCCTCAGGATTTCTGTCATAGCTTGTGCACACAGGATTTGAAAATTCGAGGGCCATCATGGTTGTGGTAGAGAAGATGTGTTAGGAGCAGATGGGTGACTACGTGAAGTGCAGCTAGTGGTCCTCTGACTTGAACATTTAACTTGTGCTATATTGCAACCCATTTCCTGATGAATTTAACCTGCAAAAATGATATTAAGAGAATTGATTTTCTTTTGGAGAATCACAAAATGTTTTGAATTTATTTTAATTTAATTTAAGTTTTAATCATATTCAAAAGAAATAAGAGAGCGCTTGTTTGAAATAAATTTATTTTATTTTATTTTATTTTGTGGTTGAGACAATGTTGGGATTGTGCAGGCCAGGAAATATTCCTCCTGTCTTGTCAGAAACCTGTCAACTGTTCATTAAAATATAATAAGTGCTTTAAATAGTATTAGTGTTTAGCAGAAAAACGTGTATGTCTATCTGTATAGTGTAGTAAAGGATGTGCAGAGCTATAACAAGCATGGGGGCTGTGGAGAAGAAAGAATTTTTAAAAAAGAATAAATACAACCCCAAGAAAACCTTCTCATCCAGTGAGTACTGATCTGAGCTGGCTGCTTTTTGTTATGAAAGACATTAGTGTCTCCTGTAGTTAGAGTGGGGGCCCAATAATTGCTCCAACTTCAATTGATGAAAATCTGATAGCTTCTTGTGGCTGGTTGGATGGTAGATGGATGAGACCCAGTTCTTCTGTAAATCTGCTGTTTCAGTTTCAAAGGTCTTCAAAGTTTCAGTATATTTAGCTTGAGTCTCAAAATTGCTTTCTGTTTTATTGTAGTTGAAATTATTCATTCAGAGGTTAACTTCAGTTTTATTGGATTATTTGTTATGAAAGATGACCCTAGATTTCAAAACTTCATAAAGTATGATTTTGTATACTGTTCCCAGCAGCCGTTTAAATTAAAAGCTGATGAGGTCTTGGAGATGTAACTTAAACATTTTTGCATTATTTTTAACTCAATTGAAAGTTGATATACTGTCTTTTTGACCTGGTTGCTGTAAAAATGCTGCATTCTTTGGCAAATATTAACCACTGTGTGTGGTCTAAATAGAGATTCATCTAACATGGACTGAGCCTTGCCTTGGCTAAAGACATCTCCCTCCACACATTTCCTAAGCTATAATGAACATTTTTATTAGTGTTTTCACAAAACACTGCAAAATTCCAGTAAAAACAGAGCCCAGATCCATTTGTATGCAAAGCATTTGGCGTGAAAAGTTCCTTTGAATTCTGTACTCTATTGTAGTGAACTTTGTATTGTTCATTTTTAAAGCAAAAGATTCTAAACTTATAAATTAATTTAGTTCATCATGTTTGAAGTACTGTTTGTGGAAAAAAAGGTGGGTTTTTTTCCTCTGGTATCAATGAAATACAAAAATATTTACAAATATTAAATATTATCTTTACAATATAAAATTTTGCTGTAGAAACTGCTGGGTTTTGTGTTTTTTTTCCAGAAATCATATTTTAATCTCTGAAGTCATTGGCTGTATCAGAAATTGCAGTTGTGCTGAGCAACGAAGTTAATGGTTCTAATGTAGGTAATTTTTGAAGTGAATAACTTCACAAATGTTTGACTCAGGGGAGAGTATTTTTTTGGTACTACCCATATGAACTAGGGCAATGTGCGTATTGCAGTATTAGTAAAAATTCTACATGGTACTATTTATGACTTTTAAGAGAGAATGGGTTTTGATTTTAGATGTAGAAAGGCTCTTGATGTTGCTTATATTTTCTATGAGAATGCAGACAAATTGGGTTTTAGTGTCTTGTGTGTCATCATCTCCAAGCAAATGGGTTTCAGAAACCTGAAATTCAGGTTCAAAACCCAAATTTCATAATTTGTTTCAAAGTTGTAGCTATAGATCAAGTTTAAATACCATAATGTTTGTGCTCTAAAAGTTTTCTTTCATTTTGGTTTCCTGTTGTCTTTGGTATTTTTATTTTTTTAAATTTGTGTAGGTTTCTCCTCCTCCCTTTTAATTTAGCATCTCTTTTGTCTGAACCATAAAGGTATACTATAGATAACAACAAAATATAAGATACCTGACAATATATGTTGCATTGCAGATGGAAATCTGGCCTCTGAGGCAAAACCTTACCCTTGTATTGCAGCAAATTGCTCCACTCATTGGAGACAGTGGAAAATTCACTCCATCGAGGGCTGTCTGGCCTGACTCTGGTCCATCTTTCCATGCTGTTTCTTCTGTCTCAGTGGTCTTTGCTGACACAGCTCATGTTTGTCTCCTACATTTTTTTTTAATCTGACAAATATTTCTACTTTCTTTCTCCCTTGTCCTCCCCATCTCACACAATGAATACTGCTCCATTGTAAAACTACAGGCATTTTGAAGTAGACAATGATAAATGAGAAGAGGAGCAAAGAGATTTTCATATTAAAATACCCCAAGTCTCTGACAACATAATCCATAGTAGGGTCTGAGTTCTTTGGTAACCAGTGAAGGGACTGGGTACTTGACTTTAGAAATCATCAGTTTATGGAAATATTTAATAGAATCATAGAATGGTTAGAGTTGGAAGGGAGCTTAAAGACCACCTAGTTTCACCCTACTGCCCTGGGCAGGGACACCTCCCATGAGACCAAGTGGCTTAAAGCTCCATCCAGCCTGGCCTTGAACACCTCCAGGGATGGGGCATCCACAACTTTCCTGGGCAACCTGTTCTAGTTGCTCACCACCCTCAGAGTAGGGAATTTACCTCATCTAAGTCTACCTTCCTTCAGTTTTAAACTGTTCCCCCTTATCCTACCCCTACACTTCCTGATAAAGAGTCCCTCCCCATCTTTCCTGTAGCCCCCTTTAGGTACTTTCTATTTCTTTCTATTGATTCTCCCTCCTTTCCTTGCCTTCAGGAAGGGGAAAAAAGTGTGACATATCACAATCAGATTGGTTTTGGCTTCTGTTGTTTACCCCATTTCCAGAATTGCAAACAGGATTTAAGGTTTTTAGCCTAACCTCAAATCTATACAGGAAGCATTGGCTTCTCTGATAAATGCAGTCACTGAGATAATGTATTACGCACTTTTCTGAGAGAAATAACACCTGCCAATGTTACCAATTTTTTTACATCCTGTTTTGTGTAGGTTAGCAAGATAATGGTTGCAATTTAATTTTGTCTTCTTATTAGACAATTCCTTTTGACTGCTTACAAATATTTTTAAATTAATCCATCAATTGCATCAAATACTTTTATTATCTTCCACTGAAGTTTGAAGTTGAGATGTGCGGAGGTCATTCTTTTAGCAGACTTTTGTGTAATGCTCTTGTCAGAAAAGGTACAGGATTTGGGAGATGTGCTTTTAATAATATGTAAATGTGTCAAACTAAACCTGTCTGTTGCATTTTCTTAGAATAGGATCTCTGCAGCTCCCTTCTAACCCCTACAATTCTGTGATTACTTCTAGTAGCAGAGTCAGAGAAGAAAGCCAAACCCATAAAATGTGAGGTAGTAGTTGCTGAAATGGCTCTTTTGTGATTGCTGAAATCAATGGGAGTTTGGCAGTGGTTTTAGTAGAAACAGAAGTGGGATTTCTAAGACTTGACACTTACGCGCCGTTCTTGTAAATGTCCTTTTCTGTTTGTAAGGTTAAATATAAAGGGAAAATGAAGACTCCTTGAATCTGCTTGAAGAATTGACAGTGCGCGGTGGAATGCTCACTGCCTCCTTTGGCTCATTCAAAATCACAGCAAGCCAAAAATCCCTTAAAGGTGATGGCCTGCAGGTGACTATGTAATTTGATCTGTGCTATTTACAGAAAGAAGAGCATATCTTGTCAATTTTTTACCAGATTTCAAATGATGAGGGTTAGGGAGATGTATCTGAAGTTGTAAACTGCTGCATTCATCTGCTTTCTATTCTTAAAGCATATACAGGGTTACAGCCTACATATGTTTGTCAGAGTGATTAATGGCTTGTATCCATACATTAGAACTGAGAGTATTAAGATTTATATCTTTTTGTTTTGAAAAGCAACAGCAAGCCCATAAATACATGCTAAATGTACCCCATCTGATGAGCATGTGACCTATAGTGGACATTTACAGTAAATGACTAAAGCCATTTAGTGGAGGTTTTTTTAAGCTATTAAATACACTTTAAAATGTCATAAGATGTCATGAGTCGTGTATGTAAAGCTGATATCTATATTTATCAGACACTTTAAAAACAGAAGAGGTCTTGCTTTTATACCTGTTTTTGCTTTCTAAACTGATGAATGCATTACCAGTGGTGGGGGAAGTCAGAAGAGAAAAATACATGTAGTGAAGGTCTAAAACTGTTCAGTGTTTATTTGCATAGTTTATTCCAAATGCCATAAGGATGGCTGAGTGGTGATACAGCTTGATGATGGAAATATGCTCTAAGTTGGAGGGGGTGTATAATACCTAAATCAGGTGATGTGGGGAGTTGTCTGAAGCTGGTAATAGGAGGCAGTATGAAAGAAATTTATATAAGGGGTTTTTTTTCCTTCTAAATAAGATATTAAATATATTCCAGGACTCTTAGAAATATTCTAGCTCTATGTCTTTTAGTAACTTGTCCCGGAGAGTGCTTCTGAGGCCCACCTGCTGGTGTCAAGCTTGGTGATGTTGGCTGACTCTAAGCATTGAGGTGTCTTCTTTTGGGTATACAGTGTTCTCTGTCTTTATTACACCTACTTCTGCCTATTTATACTTTGTACTCTTTGTACTGAGTTTTTTTTTGTCCTAATCCATTGCACAACAAGGGTGAGAAAACTCTTGTCCATTGGAAGCAATAGTGGGTCCAGCAATGGATTTGAGTTGCATGCGAGCGACTTTGCTGCATCCGCACTGTGAAGTTGTGTTTGAGGGGAAATGTATCCATGGCTGAAATCTGCAATTTGTATAAATTTTAATAGGCTCAATGCGCATGTGTGTGATTTTGTGCTTGAGGAGGGAATTGGTCAAACATGTGGCTCTATCTGGTCTACAAAACAGCGATTTGTTGAACCTCCAGGATTTTATTTCTGGGATAGATACAAACCAGTTCATTAAAAATATTTGAAGAAGACATGGAAGATTTAATTTTACTAGTTGTCCCACTCAGCCAGGCAAATAATACTGTTTATTTCTGTAGCATGCATTCTCAATAAAAATCCTAGATTACTTTAGCAAGCTTAGGCAATGTGATTTTGTATGCTTTTTTTCACCTTGTACAGGTTTGTGAAAAATCTTCAAACAAAACGTTTTTCTAAGACGTTAAAGACTTGTTGAAATGTCATTTTGATAATTTAGCTTTTTTTTTCCTCCCAATACTATTGATGGATTTATGGTATCTGAACTGACAGTGAGCGAGCTGTATAAGAATCTTTTAATGATACAGGGGGGTATTGAATGACGGCAGACTTTTTTAGTGTCGCTGAACAGTAGAAATTGCTAACATCTTCACGTTTCTGTAAGGAGTACATGCTTAAAGCCCAGTGGGGTTAAGAACATTGTTTACTCTACTCTTGACTCCTGCAATATAACAATAAAAAAGTGATTAAAATTTAAGTAGTCATGAGAGATTATTGCTATATCTAATTTCTTGAATGCTGGTGTGCATTAAAACTCAATCATTGCATAATACTGTTGTGGTAAGTATTACTGTATTACCTTGTTTAGCAACCAACAGAAATAAGAACAGTAATTTTTTGATAAGTAGTCTTGTCCAAATGTGCTGAGTTCAAAGACTGTTTAGCATTAAGGTTGTGTTAATTGTTTCCTCTTTAGGTTGTGTTAATACTTTTCTCTAAAGACCTCTCTTTTTTGAAGTAGTTTACATACCACAAAAATCTTTTGCAAGACAAAACTTAATATCGAGTTTCTCACATCAGAAAGCATTTGCAACTGCAGTTTTGTGTAGGTAATGATTTAAGCAGATTTCATAAGGAAAACAAGAAAGAGGCAATCTTTGTTTCAGTGTCTTGTTTTCGTTATGGAAAGAAAAGTGGTATATATTTAATGTTGTCACCTGCTGGTTTAAGTGAAATCTAGAAACACTTGCCAAAAGAGGAATTTTTCTGGCCTCTGGTTGAGCAGGAAGCCCCAGACTCTCCAGCTCTGCTTTGCACACCAGCAGTGACACGTGTGGTATCACCCTCAGTAGCAGCACCCTCTTCCAAGCGCGGAGGGAACTCTGCCAACAGCGGTGGACACTGCTCTGAACATCTCAAGCCCTAACACAAAACTGGGAACTGTTGGTGCTACTCATTGCAAGGTCAGAGCAAAGTAGATTTGGAAATAAGCTGCTTTGTGTACACTATCTTTTAACTGTACTTTTAAAAATGTATTTCTTTTTCTTACCCCCTACATTAGCTAAACTTCAGCACATGCAGAATGACCTATATCCGAGCGGTCAGGATAGATTCCTCTGAGTTGTGCAGGTCCCCTGAGGTAGAGGAGAGAAATGAGCACAGATCCCTTATTTCCTGAGTATTTTAAGCATGATTTGGGGATGAGACTGGTTCATGAAAATGTTACAGTATAGTAGTATCTACCTTCTGACTTTAAGTCAGATTTAGCTGTACATTAAGGGTGATGGTGTTCAGTCCTCAGCCTGCCTGTAGCCCCTGTCATCTCCAGCTGCCTGGCCTGCCCTGACAGCTCTATCTTTTCAGCCTTGGACTTGGAAAGGTGATTTCTTTGTTCAAGGCCATGGATAGTTGCACTTATCTGGGAAGCCATGGAGGTCTCTCATGTAGGTGCTGTGGAATTTGAGTATTATAGGCATGTGACATGCATTCTGAAACCTCAGTACACAACAGTATCTTCTCACAAACTGGATTGTGTATTCAGTTAAAAGTGGAACATGCAGAATTAACCATTAGTTAATATCTTTGCCTATACAGCTCCATCTGCCTGTTCATCCTCTATTTTTCTGCACTTTCTTTTGGAAGAGGCAGGGAGGGGGTAGGCAGAGTACAAATAAGCAAAGGTACCCTGTGCCATATCTCATGCTAACTTCTCTGATTCTTGAAAGCCCTGCTTTAATGTTTGGAGCTGAACAGTGAAGTGTGTGGGACAGCTTTATTTACTTACAGCACTTCACGTTACGGTCTTCGGAAGCGTTTCCTCATCACCATGTTCACTGCTTTGTAAAGTAAGTCCTTGATTTACTTTACCAGTCACAGTGTGTTAAAGAACTGTTTTCTCCGTGTTCAAAAAACACTTCATGTTCTCTCTCCCCAGATCTACCCAGCTCACAAAATATGAGTTCCCTGTCTGTTTTTGAATCTGCTTTTTTAGTGGTTTTGGATCTGCTTTTTCACTGGTTTACGATGGTTTATTGTGTACTTTTCCATTATTAAGGAGGTGATTTAAAATAGAAGCAGATCACATTTAAACAATGTTTTCTAAACTGATCCCATTTTGTTTCATTAGTTTTGTCTCATTATAATGTTCTTGCTATCATTGGTATGTTAATTCTTTTTTGTAGTTAAAAAGCTTTCTGAAACAAGGCTCAACCATCTGTGTATATGATGAAGCCATTGTGTGTTTTTTTTTTTTTTAGAAGACTCGATATCAAATATGATCCATTAAAAGTTGGACATTGCAAAGATGTCGGACTAAGGATTGAGACTCTTTGAATACCAGAGTCATTGAAACAATCAGGGCAAGCTTTTTTGAGATTCTGTTCCAAGAGAGACAGACACAGACAGTTACTGACTCACATTAGTACCTGCCTCACCAGACATAGCAAACCACTGAAGGTTGTGGTCCCTTGAAACAGTATTATTGAGGTCACATCTCATAATTTTTCTGCATCTAAACCAGCCCTGTTTCTTTGCGTGTCAAATGGAGTCAAATTATACTGTAAAAAATGATAATGAAGTGATAGGTAAGATTTTGTTGCCAGTTTAAGGTATTTCACACTTAATATTTTTGTAAATCTATTTACCGGTTTATTTGAACAGTTTGCTTAGATTAACAGAAATTGCTCTGGTTTAATTTCTATATTTTCTTATGCCCACCATCAAAGTGTGTCCTTTGTGTTACTTAAAGTAGATGTTAGATCCTCACAAGCAGAATTTATTCTCTTGTGCCATATGAAGACTTTGCAGCAAAAAAGTTTGGTCTGAGATTGTAAACATCTCCTCTAAACAACCAGAGACATCAAGCAGAAAATTCTGAGTGTCTGTTGACATTTTAGCAGATTTCATTATTTTTAATAAAAGTCCTCACGATACAAACACACCTGCTTCAAATGGTTATCCTACATGTATGCTGAATATTTACAGCCCAAATGGATCTAATTACTCTTGATTGATAAAATCTCAAGCAAAATTAAGATACGATTCTACTGTTAAATGGCCTAGAACAACATTAGTTTGAAATATTCATTAACATAAGATAAAAAAGAAAACCTTTAGGGCCCAGAACACTTCTCTGAGGATACATGTGGTGTACATGATACGTGCATTAGTTTCACTGATAGCACATTGTTAAATACAAAGAGTTAGAAGAAGATAGGAAGAAATTTGTATTTTAGCCACTGATTTCCAGTTTTTCAATGTGGAGATGTTTAACATGAGGATGCCACCATTCACAGATAGGATAGCATTATTTAAAATTGATTAGAAGCAATTCACAGCAACCTGCCAAATTGCTAATGGAAGCCATTTGAATCAATTCTCTCATATAATTTAAATGCCATTTCACTGCATATAGTTTAACCAGGAAAGAATCCCAGCTTGCAGCCCGTAAAATTAATTATTTATTATTCTTTTCATAAATGTTTTTTTGGTCTAAAAAATGTAAAAACAAAGTAAATGTGTGTACACTGAAACTTTTTCAGTGTATGCGCACTTCAAATTGCTAATCTGAGAAATGCCATAGTATTAGTTTTTACTTACGTATGTCAAAAAGCATTTATATCTACACGTCAGGTTTTTTTTTTCTTACCTGATAGCTTTTTGTGGAGTGTGCATTTAAGGCTAAATTACAAATTGGATTCTGCTGTTAACTGAGGGGCCTATTCAGCAAAAATTATATATAGGCTTTTCTCAGAAGGTCGTGGAATCCAGCTTTGCTGAGGTGATGAAGCAGGGAACTCCTTTTGGCCCCGGAATGGCTTTTGTCCAGCTCTGCCTGGGTGTCCCCCGGGGAAACCGACTGACGGCCGAGAATTCACCGCGGCAGGTTTGGTGTTCGCTGGAGCCCTCTCATCCATCACTCAAAGATTGTCCTATCTACAGGTTAATTTTATTGCTATTTGCTTGAAAATCAAGTAATTTAAACTTGAGAACTAATAGTATATTGCCCTAGTTTAAAAATAAACATTTTAGGGTTTGGCTGTTATTGGCTGAGATTTTGCAGAGTCAGCGCTGTGTGGGAAGAATATCTTTTAATTTCATGCTTTGCCCACTCATCTATTGCGCTGCCAGTGACCACCACGATGGTGCCAAACACATGAAAATATAGATTGCATAAAAATACAGAGCAGCGTTGGTGCTGCAGCAGCAGAGGAAGCCCATTACGGGGGCTTCAGCCAGAAATAGCATATTGAAATCCTTTCTGGTTGTCCTTCACTCCCATCCATTGTGACTTAGAGAACACAAGAATAAACAGCAGTGTCTGATTGTTTGGTTTTTTTTCCCCACCCCTCAGTATAAAAATGCTTTCATTGACTTTTGTTCACACGCGTTGATGGATATTTTAAGAGTTAAAAATATGTCTGAAAGTTAATCAAGCCTCAATTAGCCTTTCTTCATTGGAGTTGATATGGAAGTTAACCTGGAGGTGTAGTAATAATAATATCTGTCAGAGGTATTTAGCAGGCTTTTTGCCATGCATGCCTGTATAGAGAGGGTGAGCAAATGACTGGGCTGATTATGGACATGAAGGCTCTTCTGCAGAATATGTGTATCAAGTCAAGATAGGTCAGCCTGCAATTAGGGTATTTAAGAAAGAAATCTTCAGCTGTGTTGGCACAGTGGGAAATCTAATACCTGTTTTAAGTAGCAAGGTCTTACAAGTAGTCAGGTGAATAGATTTGAGAGGCTGTGAAATTTCCTGAGTAAAAAGGGGAGAGAAAAACCTTATTAGGCAAACTTCTTGAAAATGTGGGAGAATCCTTAGTTCTGAATGTAAGTCAAAGGACTTAAATGTCAGATATTCTAAAAAAGGGGAGTTAATGTACCTCAGTACCAAAAACAGTGTACAAAAAAGCGGGGCTGTAATAGAGGTGATCTGTTTGCATTTATTTTTTTTAAATCATGGTAAGAAAAGCTTTATGATAATGGGACTGTGCTGGGGTTTTGGCTTTGTTTTTTTTTTTTTTTTACTGATAAGTTATAGAGAAAGTTTCTGTGTTTGTAACATTAAATGGAGGAGAGACAAATGGTCCTGACAAAGGTGGCCAAAAGCACACCCAAAGACAGCTTTGAGCAGGTTCTGAGCTCTGGTGGAGCCTCTTGTAAAGTGGTCCCACTTGTCCCTCCAACAAACCCAGCAGTCTCGTTATTCTAAGGGGATTGTTCCACATTTCCCTTTCTTCTTTGAGACCACGATAGTTTTGCAAAAAAATAAAAAAAAAAGTTCCTTAACTGTATCCACTGGCATTTTAAGACTAATAAATAATTCTTCACCGTCACTCAGTCACTCTCGGTGCAGACTTCAAAAGGTAATTTATTTTGCAGATAGACACCCCTGACAGCACTCTGGAGACCATCCTTTCCGACGTAACCGCTTTCAAGAAACCAAGACTAAAACATCCTGCTCGATGGGGTATTTTATGTGACGAAGCCACTCCTTGATAGAGAACTCTGATGGGTGCACTGCGGAGGGAAGGAGGGGGCTCTGCTGCGGCCTTTTTTTCATTATGGTTTCCTGCCCCTTTAACGAAGGAAAGGGTCAGTAACGCCCTTGGTGATCTCATCGTTTCAGACACAGGCTCCAACTGGGAAAGGAGAAATCTTGGTTTTGTCCAGCATGTTCAGATATGCCCAGGGTAGCAGGGTATGTTAACAGAAAATGGTCAGTGAGGTAAACAAAGAGGATTGAAACAGTTTTTTATTTATCAGAATTAAGAAACAAAGAAGAAACTGTTAATGGTTTGGAGGCCAAACCTGAAGGAACTCATAGATTCCAGGTGTGGGAATGATGGTGGGGATATGAAAGAGAGAAACTTGGTTAATGGGAGAATACCAAGTAAGCAGAGACAGATTTTTGGAGAAAAATAAGTGATGTAGTTTGGTATCACAGGGCATAATTTTCATTTTAGCTGCTAGGCATTTTGTGAGCTAACCCCTCACAAAACTGACTGTAGATCATACAATCTTTTCTGAAGTCGTGTTGATAGCATAGTTTAAGAAGTGCTGTCTTCCATGGACAACGTCTTTCAAGGACTTAGGTGGTACCTCTTAATTTTATTTGCTCATATCCTTGTCTGAAGACAAATTTCCAGTATTTCTTGGTGCTGGGGTTTAGGTAGGCCTGGCACAGTGCTTGTACTGCTCAGACATCAGCATAGCCTTTTGGGCAAGATTAGGAAAATGTATTAATAAACATAGTGGCAGGTGGACTCTTTTGAAAAATGTGGGTTTTTTTCTTATTTCTCTTCGTATTGTGAAACAGCTCACTGCGTATCAAGAGATTAAAGCCTTCGCCGGGACAGTAAAGAGACACTCACATGAATGAAAATAATTTATTTCTGTGCTCTCTTCTTTTATCTGAGTAAATGAAGTTTAGGGAGATATACTGCCTTATTTCATCAGGAGTTTCCATTCTGAAGGGAAAATAAATGGAATAGGAACTCTGTTTCTAAATATCAAAGTTTCCAACTTTGCTGTAACTGGCAAGGTAGCTCCCCGTTGTGGCGGTATTTGATCCAGCTGATGATTCTGGGGGCTGTCTGGATTACTTAGATATATGTCTCACCATTAACACATTTTCCCCTTTTCTGTTTCTTATGGTAAATGTGCTATAGGAAGACTTCTTTTCTTTTTTTTAAACTCTTTTTGTAAAGTTTTAAAATGAAATTTACAGCTGGTGAGGAACATAGTTTTTACATACTGGACCTTATCATCTCAGTAACCAATTTTTTCTTATGTCTCAGAACCCTCATTAATTTTTCACAGGCTTGTGATGGATAGTTTTTATTTATTCACGTCTGAGGTTCTGTTGTGTGAAAAGGACTCATTTTATAACATTACATATTCATGGCTTGGGATAGATGGGATAAGGAACTTATTATTAATGTGTCACAGTGGGAAACTTACTCTGGGTTCATTTGCGAATCTTGTTAAATGTGGTGCGGTCAGCAGACAGGACTGAAATTTTTGATATGTTTTATTGGAGAAGGGCAAAGAGGTCCAGTGATGCTTCCGTATGTAAACAACATGAGTGAGATGGTGCCTTTCTAAATGCATTTGAAACACCACATCAGTAACACAAGGGTAGAAGCAAAATATACCTGAACAACAGTAAAATCAGAAATGTCGCTTTTTATTAATGACTGTTTCCAAGTGCTGTTTGGGTCTATTTAAATCCAGTTTGTTTAATTAAATATTGTTTTACTTCTAACAAAAAATCCTATAGGAATTTCAGTATGGTGAATTGATATGAGTTTATTTTAAAATATATAACTTGATTTCTAGAAGGTGAGGTTTACCTATAGTGACTGATGGTGGTCATATTCCCTGAGATTCTTTTGTTAATGCCCAGTGCTACTGTGCAAATTCTGAGTATATACATACAAAATTTTTTCAAAATCAGCAGATGGTCTCTGTATTGAACATAATTTAGTATATTTAGTATATAAAATAAAACTAAAGAGGTGAAGTTTGGTGTAAACTGTTTTAGAGTCCTACAACTGGATCTGATTTAAAAGAACCAAGTTTTGGGGTCACAAAAATGCTTATCTTCAAAGCACAAATTTTTGTACTACTTAAAATTTAAATTAGGGTCTCTGCCCCATGTAGTTATGTGTTCCAAATTTAATTTTTTTTCGTTAAATGCTTCCATACTTGTTTTCCTACTTACAGAAATGGGCCTGGGGAAGAAGTCTGTAAGTCTGTAAATCAGCCATACTTCTGACTGCCAGTGTTTTATCTCCTGTAGTTACTTTTGAGCTTATATTATTGTTGGAAATCTAGAAAGGGGGGTTTGTTTGGGTTTTTTTGATCACTTTCTGATCACTTTCTTACCAAAGCAGCTTGTGGATGAAGGTGTTAATGTATATGAATTTTTCAAACATTCAAGTGCATATTATCAAAACACAACTGAATTATAATTCCTCATTCTTTTAAAATATTTTCTTTCTTTTAAAATGAATAATAAAATAGATGAAATAACTTTAAGCTACTTAAGCAGTTTGAGATGACTAGGACAAGACAAGACAATTTATGTACTTGAAAAGAAAATTTTCAGTGATGTTAAACGTTAGCTTTATTAGCAATCCTACCAGTAGGTCAACACAATTATATTGTCATTTATAATAGAAGAGCTGGGCAGTGAGAAAACTGTAGTCTATTAAGAGTTTGTGAGTGTGTGCGTGTGTGTATACGGTGAAATAATACCTCGTGTAATGTGAAGTGACAGTCAAAATTACAGCTTTTCTCTTGCCGCAAGGGTACTTCTCTGCCAAGTATAGTAATATTGTTGTAGCGGTGTTCAAGGTTGTCAGCAGTTCTTGGTTACTCTGCAGAGAGCCATAACGGTGTGTGGAAGCAAGGAGCTTCCTGTCAAGGGAGATACTATAATTTTGATATATGTTTGTTGGTGCCAAACTGCAATTAAATGGGAGGCGTTGGAAAAGGTTTTATTTAACCAACTCAAATTTGTTGATTAATTAGTTAAAGACAAAAAAAAATCCGAAAGGACATCCTCCTCTTAGATAAACAGAGTTTAAATTATGAATTTATCTGATATTTGTCCGTGCTTAAAGTAGTGTGTGATTTTTACAGAATAAACCTTCTTTCTGCTGATAAATATGGGATTGCTGAGGATGTATAGGGCACATTGCTTTTAGTTAATTAGCCTCAGTGCAAATATTTTATCTATCGTAAAGTTATTTTAAGGGGTAGTTACAGACTTCATGTTTTCAGAGGTCAGCATGGAAACTGTTTCTTCTCAAAAGCACATTTTTTCAGAATGTGTCAGGACTTCTACAAAATATTGTCACAAAATTGTGTATTAACATCCATATTGGAAGCAGTAAAGAATTTCTCTTATTTTCCCACGTTGAAAACGATGATAATATTGTCAGCAGTTTTATTCAGTTGAAACCCATTTTTCTTGATGATTAGATTAAACAAAATGATGTGTGTGTGTGTGAGAGAGATGCTTTGGAAAACGTTGCTTTAAAGAAAATCAGGAACTCTCCTGCTGTCCTTCAGCAAAGTATTGAGATCTGAACATACTTACACCATCTTACTACTTACACGATGAAAATTTAGTGATATGCTAATTCAAATGGCTGAATGGTGCCAAAAAGATTACTCAGTAAAAAACCCCACTGACTTCTGTTGACTAGTTTCTGTGTGGAGCTGGTGATGGACGTGATAAGGTACTTCCATCTCCTGTCCCTCCACTGTCCTCCTTGATTTTGTAGGTACCTATGGGCTGCGATGCCTGTGTGTGACTTCATTTGTGGAATCGGGTGCTACTTAAACCAAAGCAGATGCCACAAAAGCTACTACTTTTTTTTCAGATAGGGATATGAGGAAAAGAGAAAACAATTAAAAAAATAAATCGCAAATGATTTTTCATTATTTTTCTTTTCACTGTAGCTAAAATGAATTTCAAAAGCTTTATGTTGAGGAAGTGAAATAGAAAGCAAGAGGCTTCCTGTACGTTATTTTTTGCAAAGAAAATTGGGTGTTCGGTGGGATAAGCTGTTCACTGTTGTCTTAGGCACTTTTGATTTATCCCAAAATGATGTTTTATGGGTTTAACTCATTCTGGAAATCAAATGTATCTGATTTGTAGACACTTAGTACGTGCTGAAGTTTACAAATGTGTTGAAGAGCTAAAGCCATACCTTCAGGTGGCCCATTGAGTCCCTCTGAGTTAGCTACAGGAGTAAATGCAAAATGCAGCAGCCCAGGTGCCTTGTGGAGGCTAACTGTCTGTAAAACGTAGGAAAGATGCTACCAAAAAAAAGTTTTGAAAATTACAGGAAATAGCGATTTCGTGGTGCTTCTTCTTTCCCACAGTGCTTTGAGCAGTGCTTCTCTTGTCATCACTGAAGTGCTTTTTTTTTTTTTCTAGTAGAGGGCAGTAAGCCTAGAATCTGGGCATGTTATCAGGGCAGGTTTCCCCATTTTCTAAAAATATATTATTTACAGAGGTATCTTATGATTTTGTACCTGTCATGTTTTCAGAACATCTTCAATCTGGCCAGCTGTTTGGTTTCTGAACATCCAAAGTCTTTGTTTCTAGCTCCTTTGTCACTAGAAATTTTTTTTCCTGTGAAGGCTTATCTCTTCAGGGCAGAAGCATTTGTGCTAAAGAGGTGATTGTACAATACCTGTTTGTGTACAAAAATGCACACACCAGTCTTTACCTCACCCAGCATCTTTAACCCGAGTGGACTCTGTGTGACAAAGCAGTTTACCAAATGTGAATTCCTTCCCATTGCTGTATTAATATGTTGGGGCTTTTTAAAATTGAATAAATATATTACACAGCAGGACAGATTATTGTTTTTGTGGCCTTGCTGTTGCAATTTGAGAACAGATACAATTTTCTTCAGCTGATGAAGAAAGCGACATCTGTTCTTGGTTTCCTGCAGCTTTCCTTCTTCAGACAATGCATTTCCATGCACAATTGGAATTCCTTGCAAAGAAATAGAAAATTAAAAATCTGACCCCTCCTTCAAAGCAGTGGTTGCACTGTGACAACAGTGGGTTGAGCCAAATTCCGCTATGTCAAGCAAGAACTATAAAAGTAGATAGATTGCCCTCTAAGCTTCACTTTATTGGATATTGTAATTGACATATAGTTGTCATTTATAATCATCTGTCCATTCCTGTGAGTTGGGAGCAGTAAAGTTAATTGTGGCTGCTCATTTGCATTAATCTCACCTCTGAAGGGTACAGTAACCCATTAATATCATGTCATGATGAATTATCACAAATAACATTGAACATATTGATTAATGATCTCTGAGATTTGTATCTCGTTAAAACATTTTGTTAGCTCTTTAAACTTTTAAGCAGACAGTCAATGTATGCGGGAGAGGTTTAGAGATCACCCAAGAGGTGATGAAAAGTTACAGCATACATTTTGGGTCACTAATTAAAACTTGTTTAAAAGGTTTCATAGTAATTTTAAAAATGTGTTTTCCTTCTAAAGGTGTAAAGCTTGCAAGCTTTTTAATCACAAGAATTGTCTTCTTATTGTTCACTGCTGATAAAGATAGTAATTTGTGTTAGGGATGATACAAGAGCAAAAAAAAAAAGAATAATAAGACTTTGAAGCTGCCATAATTCCTGTAGTTTCTATTCTATAACACAAGTCATGCCCAGAGTAGTATATATTGTTTAGTTTTTAAATATAATTTTCTTCTACTTAATTTTTTTTTTCTTAATGCGAAACATCTCTTGCTGGTTTAGCACTTGAAGTTACTAGGTTTTTTTTCCCCTCCTGTTCTTCCTTTCTACATACAGATATATACATTAAGATGAGTGAAATGCTATCCAGTGGGTGGCCGTGTCATTTGAAGTAGCTGGTAATTAAATATTTTACTATTTTGATTCTTACCTGCTTAAATTTCTGTAAGCTAAGAAGCATAAAGACCTTTGAGAGGCAAGAGAATTTACACCGCAGTTCAAGAAGGTGACTTGGCAGCACAGAAGTGACACCTTTGCACAGCTGAGTGTTGTGTTTCAAGAGCCTGTGAAATATGTAATATTTTAAATCATTCAGCAGCCTGTCTCATTGCAAAGGTTTCTTTGTCTCTTTCCACATGAAGTTGCTGTATTTGAGTGGATGCTTTTAAATAAATCACAACTCTAGCCAGTCCTGGATCTATGGTCTAGAGACTGGTTTCCCTTTCTTCCCCCTGCAGTAAGCTGCCAGTATGGTTAGTTGAGGGGAAACCACTCCGAATAATAATTTTCTTAAAATTTTGTGAATATTCTTGGTGTTTCACTTCCTGGTTGTTCTTTATCTTGAGTCTGAGGAAATGAATCATATATGCAGAATATTTTGGGCGAGAGCCGCTTTGGTTTTTCAGCCTCTTTCTTTTACACGGGGTGAGGAGGGAGTGAGTTTGGTTTCTGTGCTTTCGGTGGCATCGCCTGTCCCTCTCAAGCACTAATCCTCACCGTTTTCCTCCTCTTGCCACCCTTGTTACCTGGGCTGAAGTTCACGCCAAATGTTGGAATAAGCTAATTTTGTAGAGGAGACTAATGTGAAGATTAGAGGAAGAAAAATCATCCTTTCTAAGGTGAAGATACGATACGGCAAATCTTCCCAGGTGTGCCATGACTTCTGCTGCTCCGGGTGCCTACGGTGGCTAATTGTATCCCATCGCCTTTCCCCAGGCTGGGATTTCTGTGTGTCAACTAACACAATTTTCACTTATTTGCTAGCTTTGCTGGCCAACCCCTACAATCTTCTTTTAGTAATTCCTGCGAGTCCGTTTCCCTGGCACACGAGGCTGTAGAGTCAAGGATTATATTCTAGCTATAATTTATGATTAACTAGATTTATGGCTGAGATCCCAAAACAGCCTCAGCACTGTGGCCTGAGGAATTAAAGACAAAATGGAGACTATCTTTCTGAATTGTTTGCTCCTCTGGATTTCAGGAAAACTCGAAGATATATTTGAAAAATAAAACCAAACCCAAAGCCCAAACCAAATATGATTTGCAGTTGTGAAACAATTCAATTTCATACTCAGGAATTTCACACTAAAACACATAAAGTCCTCAGCATTTATGGTATTAAGCTATTTAGTTTAGAGCTTATTGTTTGTCACCGACGCAGTGAATAATGCATATTAAATCCTTCTCCTCCTCTAATGCAGTGTGTTGTCCCGTCCCATTCTCCTCCCCCCCCCCCCCCCCCCCCCCCCCCCCCCCCGCCCCGACAAAAAATGTGGGGGGGGAAAAACACAAGTGGGTTCATTTTTACCCATGATATTAATCCTTATTCATTTTAAAAACCTGCTAACGGAAATATTTCCATTCAGCTCATTAATCAATTGTGATTTTCATTCCCTTGTTTTGTAAAAGCTGTTGCAATAAATACTTTTTTCACAAAGCGAAAATCTAAGAGATGGATGCAGCAAGCGTAATTAATAGCACCCAGTTACAGGAGATCAGCAAGTTTGTGAGATTCACATGCTGCTTTACCATATGGCTGCCCAGTAGGCGAAAAATTTGATTAATGTTTTGAAGTAGGTTTTTTTCAGCAAATATTACAGCCCCAGATGAGGAATTCTACTTTCTAGTATTGTTAGACTTAACTGAAATAACAGATCTTTTGATTTAAAGCTAAGTAATATTTTGATCTCGTGAAAACTCTACATGCAGAAGAATTACAGTCCTGCTGGATAAAGAATGGATAACCTATAACTTGTTTAGAATTCAGCCAATAATGGTCAAGATTTTGTTTAATCTTAGTTTTTCATAAGTTCATTAATATAGCAGTACAAGTACATGAGTTTTGTAACAAGGATTTCCTCATCATAAATAAGTTTATAACACAATTAACTGATTCATTGCAACTTATAGTGCTGTTTTCCTTTCTACTTCCTCATGTAAATAAAATCAAAGTTAAGCAGTTTACTGATAAACAATCAGAAAATAAAATGTGGTCCCTTCAGGAAAACATTACTGTAAATAATGTTAGCAAAATTGTACAATGTTTTAATTTTGCTTTTAAGTAGTTGTTGTAATAATTGTAATTAGTGCTTTATCTATTGATTTCCTCCCCCCTACCCCCAATGTTTACCTGAAAGGAAAAACATTTACAAAAATGCATCCGAAGAGTATCATGATTTCGGATCGAGTGCTCTCATGCAAATCTAACACACAGCGGGAAGTTTTGCTTTTCCTCACAAATTCTCAGTTTAATACAAGGCGCGTCAGCAGCTGGTGGAGAACAGATTCAGGGTGCTGAGCCGAAATGGAGTGGAGAGCAGCTTTGAGTGGAAGTCTTGCTGAGCTTCCAGAATGCCGAGGATAAAGCATTACCTAACACTACTTTGCCACTTTGGTTTCTTCTAATTGCTTCAGGTAATGCTGAGGTTCAGAGTCTGGTGGGATGATGCTAAAGCTGAAAAATGAGAATCTCTGCATTTAACAAAAAAACACAACCTTTTTGCAGTTTTTACAGTTATATCATCTTAGAAATCAATGATTGATTTTTAAGGGTGTGTTAGTGTGAAAAAGAATTCTGATTTGACTGGCTGTAGGTATCCCCTAATCAGCGATCCTGGCACAAAGTACTTATCTGTGTTACTTAATGTCAGGGGAGGGAGTGGGGACTCAAGCCTAACAATAAAATAAAGCTGAGTAAAAGTAAAAACCATCAGTTGTTTCAAACCAAAAAATGTCACCATTGACAACTCTGGGCAGTGCATGACCATAGGGGGTGTCCAGCTGCAGCAGTTATTGGTGTTAAACATCAGAGGTACGAAACCAGCTATGAACTTTAGTGAGTTTTTTTATGAAAAGCCTAAAATGGAGAGTAGCTGCCGTAGTGAAATCGTGGATATTACTTCTGGAGAATGTAAATGTCACAACAACTTGTGCTCTAGATGAATAGACAGCTAACAGATAACAAAGCAGTGTGACCAATACCTTGCATATAGAATGATGGGTTAAATTATTTTATTCTTTTGAGAAAGGACAGTTAATTAAATGAATGCAAGCATCCCAGGCTTGTGCTGCTTGAAGATTGCCTCCAGATTTTTATTTTCTTTAATATTATAAATTTATTACAATTTGCCCAACATGTGCAAAATTTTTATTAAGGCATTTTCCATGTATTATCTTTTTTTCTTGTCTAGATCAGTGATTCTCTTGTCAGTGATTTATTTCTAATAAGAACAAATTTTATGCCATAAATTTATTTAAAATGTGCCAGTGTTCCCCTTAACCTGTGACTAAACTATATGCTGATGTTAAGATATTCTATTATATACTCATCAAAATGTGGAGAAATTGATATTTTAGGGTTTAATTTCCTTTGCTCTTAGTTTTAAGAAATTTAAGAAATAAGCAGAGTTTTCAAATATTTTAGTAGTGGGACTGGATTGTTAATTGCGAGTATCTGCAGAAGAAGGGTCCTTGAAGGTGCTTGAACTGTGTGATTGAATTATACCATTGGAAGCAATTATTACTTAATCTGAAAGAATGGGGGGTGGTTATCGGGGATGTTGTTGGAAACATTGCAGGTTGCTTGGCTTTTTAATTCCCTAAATAAAGGGAAGCGATTTCCCTGGTCTGTGAGGGTCCTTTCCTGTTAATGTTCACATTTTTAACTGTTTCAGAATTGCTTTAAATCTGTCGGGAAGGGATTGTCTATGTGAAGAGGCTGGAGAGTGGTCACTCTAAAAAGCTCCTTAGTGTAGTACTTTGAATTTTAAATCACACACATAATTCAAAGGTAATCTAACTTTCAGTGTTGGACTTAAGTCCATTCAGTTAAATGGAGAAAAATGACTGACATAAGGAATGAGTTATTGATTTGCTGTAGGAAAATGACTTCTGTAATATAGGAAGTATGGTAAAAGGAACAGCTTAATTATTTAGGGGGCACTGTTGAAAAAAGTGCTTTTGCAGCATTGCAAAGTGTCTAAATAGGAGTTGTACAGCAGGGGTTTTTCATAATTCTTTCTTAAAGACAAATTGTAGTGGTTTATTCTTTTTGCTTGCAAGATGGAGCTCATCTGGTTGTTTAAAATACTTTTGTGTTTGTGCATGAGGCAGAAAAGCAGGCAACAAAACAATTTTATTGTTAAAGCTAAAGGCATGGCAGCTTTTAACTGGTGTTTCTCTGTTATTTCCATTATATTTGTGCTTTGTGGAATCCTGATGTCTGAGAAGAAACATGCAAAGAAGAAGAAAAAACATGAAAAGAAACATGCACACAAAGTTATTCTGATGCCCTTCTTTTTAGTAGATGACATGAACTTCTAAAACGTGAATTTATCAAATAAATCTACATGGCAGTTTATATCTGTTGGAGTAAAATTTTTGAAATATGGTATTTGACAATTTATAAAATATAAGATATTTGCTTTGGCTTTTTCCATATGTTTTTTCTTTTGATTTAATGCTATTCTTTGCAGAAGGACTACAGTGTTGTGTTATTTTGACTGTAGCTCCCAATTTTTGGCAGCATCTCGGATAAACAGAATATTTGCAGTTAATTGGTTGAGCATGTTCAACAATTATAATTATATTAAAACCGTAATGTGTTTGAACATTTGCCCACTGCAGGCTACTAATATGGGCAAACTTAAATTTCTGTCTTTATGAGTGGAGCTGGTTTTATTGGAAGTATCTGTACGAAGTTTAAAAGGCAGATGTATTAAAGCACATCTAATCACACCACTCTGTTTAAGAGTTTGCCACTCTGTCCAAGAAAAGAGCCTTTCTTTTTAGGGATTTAGAATTTTGTCTTCAAAATTCCTGTCAGCCTGGAATCAGATATCTAAACTTTCAGTAGTACTGAAAAGAAATAGGAGTCAGTATTATTTTTATTAAGTAAATTTTCAGGAATACTAGCTTGCCTTTTTATCAAAGACTTCCAAATGAAATAAAGAATTGGACTTAAAACATGGCAAGTGGAGAACCTTCCAAAACCTGTGATTTTTATTTGCTACTGCACTTTAAGGGAATGGCAATAGGCTGAGTATATAGTGAATACACAAGAAGTTAGAGGTTAAATTCTCAGAGTGCTGATGGAATTAGCGGTGCAGTCTGATGGATTTTCAGTACATAATTCCCTATTTTGTTTTTGTTTGTCTTGGTGTTTGTTTTTTTAAACTTCCAAGCAGCTCAAGAGTTGTTAGTAGTTATTACTGTGGAGTAGGTAAATAGTGCTGGCTTTGGCTTAAAAGCTTTGGCACTTGATTACCTGAAGAATCGCCGTTGTTTTGTGTGGATGATACCCTGCAGCTCTAAAAAATAGAGGCAATTATGCTTGCAGCCCCTTGTTTTAATTGAGTGAAGCATAATGACTTCTCCTCTATAATGCTCCATGGACTCAAAGCTGCGCCTGAGAGGCTCCCCGGGGACCCGCAGCAGAGCCTTTCCCCAGCACATGTTTTTTGGGGGAAAGTAGCTGAATGGAGGGGTCAGCCAGAGGCTGAAGCTGGCACAGCAGGAAGGGAGAAGCGGCACCAGCTCTGTCACTGATGATGCCATCAGCCTGTTTTCTGTTCACTTCTAGGATTCTGTGCCTTGTGCTGGCAGGCCTTGAGTTCCAACCTTTGCATTCTCTGCTCCTTCCCTTGGGACAATTTTCCACCTCCTTCTTTTCCTATCATATGATGAAGACGTCTCTCTCTTTATATGTTCACATGCTAAACATTTTCTTATTTTTTGCTTGTATTTTTTTCCTAAATTTATATTTGAAGATATTTAGGGCATGGACACCTTGTTTGCGTTTCTGTCCTCAGAGAGCCTGCAGTTTGTCCCTTGAAAACAAAATGAATTTAATGCAGTAATTTCATCTTTCTGTTCCTGAGTTCCCATATCTCTAAAACTGATCTGCTTTTGCTCCTGGCCCTGGTAAAAGGCTTTGAAAGTTACTTTAAGAAAAAAGAAAGAAAACCACTAAAAACCCATTAAACTGCAGTTTAGCATATTGAATGGTGGGTTGTTCTCAGTTTTTCTATAGGTCACCTGAGGTCTCCTCAGACATGGAGAATAGTTCCTGTGGAGGGACATCCCTGTGAATGGAGGAAAGCTGTTGATGATGAGCTGTGATGGAGGTCACTACAGCCCACCAGCTGGCTCTTTCCTAATTAACCAAATCAGCCTCTGTTTTGGTAGGATCAATTTTAGTATTCATGAGCTCGATACTTTTTGAAAACCGGCCTGATAGTGTTTGGGGAAGTCAACCTTGTAACTCTTCACTTTTTGTTCTCCAAAGGAAAAACCAAGCCTCCTTTGCAGAACTGAAATGGGCAATCAGGGAGGATGCTCGTGGGATGGAATGAAGGTTAACTCAAATAGCAATGTTTAATTGTTTGATTCTGCAACAGGATGAAAAAACCATGTCTGTTGGTGGAACTCCAATGGAACAAAAGCTATGAAAATGTTTCCGTTGACTGAATTAGTCTTAGTTTCTTGTGAGAGTTAATTCTTCATAACATTGGAACATGTGACTAATGGCTCTCTCAGAATGTGTCTGAATTAAATCATTCAGGATTACCTGTTGAAGTAGAATCTCTGTTGCATAAGTCTATATTAGTAATTGTTCTTTGGTGGTTTTGATTTATTTTTTGTTGTTTTTTGACTGCTGATACAAAAACATAACTTTCTCTTATTAGTTTAATCTTCACTTTTCTTCCTGCATGGATCATTTATTTGTGAACTGGTTATTTCAGTAAGGGCTCAAAGGTAATTTCATGGTTTATAGAATTTATATCTGAGGGTTTAATGAGGAAAACATATTGTTTTCTAACATATGAAATAGAGAATTTTTCATTATATTTTTATTTTCCTTCTCTAATATTACATGTATATCAAGTTCAAAGCCTTGAATACACCTAAGTATAAAATTATTCCTTTTCTACACATGGGAAATATGAATGTTTGCAACTCAAAAATCAACACACACAGACTTAGGAAGTGATTTTATATTTAATGAATCTACATGATATAAATGAACGACTCTTCTGTTTGTGCATTGCGCTATAGTATACATTTGAAAATACAATAACATTATATTACTTTTTTGTGATTTAGGTTAGGAATTAATGCATTCAAATGAATTTTAGAGCCTTGGGTATAATTCATACAGGAGGCAAGTCCCTCAGTAGACCTCTCATGAACATTATCAGATTCAATACAGTTTGCATGGTCAAACACATTAAAATTTGACCACCCCCTCTTTTTGCCATTCGTTAAACTCCAGAATCTCTCCAAATGGCTTTATTCTCAATTATATGTAAGCTTGATTATTCAGTGTGGGGAAAAATTAGCAAAGACAAAATTTCTGTTTGGTATGTTAATTTGCGAAAGTGTCCCATTTTCAGTGTGAGTTTAGTGAGGGCAGATCAGGTTGGAACTAAGGCTGTTAAATATCAAATTTCCTTTGACGTCTTTCTAGGTACATTTTCTGAGAGCTTTTACTTTTATCTAGTGCAGAGTTATCAATTCCCTTTCACTCCTAATCAGAGTGATTATCTACTTCCTAGATTGTGTTTGTTGTACGGCTCTTGCCTTCGATTTACAATTGTGTAAACTGGAGGATGCTTTTGGCGTCAGTTTGATCTTTTGATGGATCAACAGCTTTGTTGGGCTGCCTCCTGCAGTACTTAAAATGTGTCTCACTCCGTCTTTCTGATATTTTGGCAATTTTACATCCTGTGTTAACTATACCACAAAGTCCAAAATCTATTAGAAATTTTCAAAAAGTGTCTTAGGCTTAGAAGGCTTTTAAGCACTTGATAACTGGTTCTGGTGTGATGAAAGTATCCTTTAAAATAGCTTCTAAGTTCTGTGATACAGCAGGAACTAATTCTGCTTCCTTGCTGTGAAGGCTTGAAAGGATTGTGTGCTTAAGTACAAAAAAAATGTAAAGTGTGTCCAATACTTTGAGCCATCTCGCAGGGAAGCTTTAATACAGATTTTTACTCTGGAGGAGAGCAAGTATCGTAGTAAGTATTGTTCAGGAGTAGTGCCCTTGTGTTGCTGATTTATCATAAGGTCACTGGAGCATCTGAAGCTCTACAAAAGTGAGTGTTGTGTACCCCAGGCTCGGTATCTCTGCATGTCCTCTGTTCATGGCTTGCCGTGTTGTCCTGCAGGGTATTCTTCCTGTAAAACCCCCTGCGAACGGGCACGTGGGCTACGCAAAGTTATTCAGTCCCTGCTAAGGAGCCTTAAGGTTATGTGACATGGAGCAGCCTTCCGACTTTGCCAAGAGTTTTTTACAGAATAAGCTCAGCCTGATTTGCAGGGCTTGAAATTCCCCCAGATGTCATGGGGTTGACCGATGTAGCTACTCCTTGTCTGTCACCATGTTTTGAAAACAACAATAAACTCTTCAATCATTGTTCTTTTTGCTTCTTTGACCTCCAATTAGTCTGTCTGATAACCATTCTACAAACACAAACATCTCTCAGGTTCCTTCGGTGACAATTACACCGTGAGACAATGAATATATTTAACATATTCTTTTTAAAAAAATACTGCACAGTTTATTAAAATACTGGGTATGAAAAGTAGAAGTGATGATGTACGGCACATTTCCTGAGAGGACCAAAGAAAGCATTCCAGGACTTCAGTTCTTTACTGTAGTAAGTAGTAGCCAAGTAGCCAAACCATGCTGTTGAATACTGAATAAAGATGTGTCTATTCTTGTGCTTTGTCTTTAAATGTAGGCAGTCATCCTCGTCTCTTACTGGTTATGGACCATATTATATGGCGATAGCATGTAACGAGTCCAGGGACAAGTTAAGGCCAGCACTTAAAGGGTGAGGATCCTAAAAGCTTACAAAGCTGAAGCTCATTCTGGTGGTTACTGTCGTGCTTCTGCATGAGAGGAGGGGTTCTGTGGGTTTTCTGGCCATCCCAGAAGCCCAGAGATCAGAACGTGTTTCCATTTGTTCTTGTTGCCAGATGTGATTGATCACCCAAAGAGGAAAGTAGGAGCAGTAGATGCACAGTGCTCATTCTGGGGAACTCTAGGAAGCTTTATGCTCTATAGGAGATGTATACTTCTCAGAGGACTTCTTGTTTGATTGGGTTTTTGGGTGTTTTTTAGGATTGCAGGCTCTTGCTTATATAGCTTTCATGATGATTTAGTGCTTATAAGACATCACTGAATATCAAGGAAGCCTTAATAAATCTGAATTGGTCTCAGTGTGGATGGAAATGAAGATGTGTTTTTATTTCATGTTGGGATGATAGAATGAATTATATCAAAAATCTGGCTCCTAGAAAGACTGGGAATTCTTGAAAAACAATGAAAGAATACAACAGCCAGAAAAGAACACTGATATCCATAGAATGTTTTTGCTGAGAAGGAGTGACATTGGTGGTGTATTATGTTAATGTTTGGGAGTTAGACCAGTGCTACTGGTACGCAGCAGGAGCAGGTGCTTCATGAGGGAGGGTGAGCCAGAAGCCAAGGGCAGCCACCAGCCTTACAGAAGCTCCTGAGCAGGGTAGTGATAACGTGAGCCCTGGACAGTCCCAGAAAAGGCCAGGGGATGACTCAGGTCCAGGATCCATCCAGGTAGGAGCAGCAGAAGGTGGGGCTAGACACAGGACTAGAGATAAGATTTCAACAGAGGTCCAAGGTCCATCTAGAAGACAGGGTTGAAGACAGATTGCACCTGCAATATAGCCCAGGTAAGGACAGAAGGGCCAAACCATCAGGAGCGTGGATGGAGCTCCTGGACCACAGAGAAGAGGATGCATGGGTGGCAGATGGAAGGGAGGCTGCACAGGTACTGAGGACTGTGGCAGCTAGATACAGCATCACTGATCTGGGACTAGAAAAAGAAGTTTCCAGTAAAAAGTAATTTTGAGGTTTCCAGCTTCACAGCAGGGATAAATTGCAGTATACTGGGCTATTTTGTCTAGACTGCACTTTTGCCAAGAAAGGTTGGATGAGATGTTCCTTGAGGTCCCTTTCAACCTGGTGTTCTATGGTACTAACTTGCCTCGAATAGAATTTTATTCTAGTTAGTCCTTCTGATTTCAAAATAATACTACTTTTCTTTCTGTGCACTCAGTTGGAGTGCTTCAATGTATATATCACCACATTTTTATGGAAAAATCATTTCTTTTTATTGTAACTTTTAAATTTTATTTTTCATTAAACCTGTTTTATTGACTGAAGAAACGGATTTTAGCTATACCAGTGTAAATCCAGAGGAAGGGAATTTATGCTGTGTTTATACCAGTAAGCATAATCTGTCACACTCTTGGGGAAAAAAGAATGTTGACGTTGTGTAGTCAGCAGTCAAAGCTTCTTATTAGAAACTTCTTGATCTGTAGGAGTGCTATTGATAAAGGAGCTAAAAACCTCAAAATTGATTTATTTGTTATCAGCTCAATACAGTTTGTCTGAACATTGAACTTGCTTTTTTGTTCTTCCATGTGATAAAGATATTTGCCTTGTTGTAAAATAAATCTAAGGTGAGATAAGCTCGTGTAGGAGCTGTGAGTAATACTGGAAACCAAGATTTCCAGAATTTTAACTCTTGTTTCTGTCACTACATGGGGTTGTGACCTTAAACAACCTCTTAGGTCTCGCTTGTAAAGAAAGCTGAATTCCCTTAGCACTTTATTTAAAAGTCACTGGGAATCCACCATCTTACGAGATCTGTAATATTTATATCTTTTGTATCTGTAACTGTAAATTGACAAAAGGATATTCTGTCTTTTGGGCAGTGTGGTTATGCCAAGCCCTGAGTCCTTATACCAGGCTGTGCAGTAACAATGAACATCCTACTCCAGGCTTGCAAATTGGGAATTAATGTAGACTGAAAGTTTGCAGTATTTCAGGCTTTATTTTTTTCCTTTGTGCTGATTCATATAGTTACTTGAATTACTTATTTTGCTACACTCAATTTATCATTTTAATTTCAGTGAAGATTTTGACAGTGAATGTTTGTAAAACAGCTAAATATGTTTTTATTGGAAAGGTTAAAGAAGTACAAGTAGAATTCTTATTTTCCTGTTATTTCTATTGTATTAAAGAGACTTAAAAATGTGGTCTGATATCTTTGGGTTTTTTCTTTTCTTTTTTTTTTTTTTTCTTTTAAAGAGAGTCACTTACAAATGTTATGGTAATTCTACTAGTCCAGGATTTCACGCAGGAAGCTGCTGCATGCACCATCTCATTTAATCTAAATGTGATAATCACTTGCTTTTTATGTAGTCCTTGGCCATTAACTTAGAAAATCTGTTGCTTTAGCAGTGGTTTTCCCATTTGGAGAGAACAGGTGGATCTCGGGGACATGTAGGAAAGCAGTTTGCTCTCTACTGAGCTGGTCCCTGTGACGGGGGGGACTAAGCTGACCCCACTGCTTACCTTTTCCTTTTGCCCAGTAGATTCTCTTCCCTATAGGACCATGGAGAATCCATTTTCCCTGTTCACTCCCTTCTTGTGCTGTTTTCCACATAATTCCTGTTGCAATGATGGTCACACAAGTGGAATGTATTTTTCTTACTGTCGGTGCATAGTCTGTACCTTTCTCTAGTATTTATTGCCGTGTTTGCCCAGTGTTTCCATGTTGAAGTTCCCAGCACTTTTTAGAGCAAGAAGAAAAATGTGTTTTATCACCAAACTGGTGAATATTTTTTTGCCCAGAGTGTACACCTTTTTTGCCTTCTTTGTTTATTCTTCCTACGATGTAGTTCAGGTTTTTCTCTTTCCTTGTCTTATTTCCTGCCCTTGCCTTGGAAGGAATAAGAATGAGGGGACTGAAGGGTGGTTGCCTGCCTGTCACCACAGATGACGTCTTTAAAATCTTATCAGTTGTAACATTTAACAGTGCAAGGCCTTGTATTTTCCCCCCTGTAGTTTGTTTTTAAACCGATGCTTTAAAAATCGAGTTGTGCATTATTTATTTATTTAAATTATACGATCTACTTTTTGTGTATAATAGCATTTTCTTAGTCTATACTATAAGTGACCTAGTTTGCATTTTCTTTCAACTCTATAAATTACCCTGTTTTTTCCTGCTGGTAGCAAGGTTTCCTACGAGTCCTTCTGAAAAATTAGATTTTAATTTTTTTCTCCCTTCTAGCCAAAAAACATAAAGAGGTATGAGAACACAGGAATTGGGGCTGTATTTATGGCTTCTTGGAGGCAGGTTTTATTCTTCTCTGTGCTGCTACTTTTGCTTTTCATGAAGTTATTTCATTTGTCTCTGCCATGACTTTGCCACCTTCGAAATGCCTGATATATTGTGGTTGTTTAGATGTTCTGCCTATATTTCTTTTAATGTTGAAATCTTTTGAGGCAAGTAGCTAGATAAATGAGAAATATTTTGTAAATATTCACAATGATAACTCAGTAGTGTTATCAGTAGGCTTGACTTTAGTCCGCTTTTCTCCTAAGTTTCTTTGAATGGGTAAAATTTCTATGGCCAAACTATTAATTTCTGTATTTCTGCATGTTTTGATCAGGATTTTGATTTTGCAGTTAAAGTTACCTGATCCTGGTCCTTGTCATTGCTCATGCTGTGGCCACAATACAGAGTTCAGGTGCTGGAAAGGAAGTTTGTGCATTTGTGGACTGCTGGTCTTAAAAGCAGGAAACCAATTTTATATCCTTTACATGATAGATATGGAATCGATAAAGCATCAACCTAAGGTTATACTTGATGTCTCTGGTGAGAAGCCAATAAATCATGTTATGTGCATACAGGTATATTGACTTAATTTCTCTGGGCTGCCTATGCAAAACTGAAGGTGATTGAAACTAAACCATTAGAATAAAAGTCTTGTAATGGCTGGTATAAAGCCATTTTATCTGCTTTTTACGATTTGAGATTTTAGTATTTAAAATCTTAAGTATAACATTCGAGTCAAATTGGAAATTCATCAGGTCCTGTGCCCTGGCTCAAAGGATGGTCAATAGCAGGTGGTTAAAGAGGGCGAGTAAGTAACAGAATATGGACAGAATGATTTTTCCATTAGTATGCACCTTCTGGTCTTCGGCAATTAGCAGTTTTGTGCTTTCAGAGCCGAAGGCTGCACTCACTTAAGGAATTTAATATGCACCAGTGGACTCATCTTACCAAACTTGTTCATTCTCATTTCAACCTGTTTATATTTCTGCCTTCCCAATGGAGTTTTGCACCCACAGAGAGGGCAGGAGTCTGACACGTGTTGGAATGGGTGGGTAAAGAAAATGGTGCATTTGCGCTTTATCTCTTTCTTACTGAGAACTTTCTGAGGGTGAAAAGCCTGATGGTTGTCACTCCCTTTGCGTCTGGACTGACTTGCTTGGTGAGAAAGTGTAGATCTGCCAACGTTTTTATTACCATCTGCTGGCTTGAACCATCTGAGAATGAAGCTGGGGTTATTGATACCGCAGGTTTATCAGTAATAATGTAATTTTTTTCGTGAGATTTCCATACCTCAACACTGAGCAAGCAATCAGTATGCATAAGCAAGTCAAATTCACTCAAGATGAAAGATTACTGCTGGATCACCAAGAATAAGCAGATGTAAGTGAGGAAGATTTTATAAAGCTGCACTGCATTGCTGAGGATCACTTCCTTGATGGTTTAATCCTGGCTGTTCTTGTTAGTAACTGGGCTTGACATGGGCTGGAAAACAGCCTGGTATATCGCAGCTATTGGATTACGGATTGAAAAAAAGGTTTTATTTATAATATATGTATAAATATATGGAGGATGGGGTTGGGTGGGTCAGAAATCCACTTCTAACCCTGTTGAGATAAAAGAGCATCTCAGGTTGCGTTGTCGTAATGCAAGGAGATGGTAGCCTTGGCCTGCAGCTTGTTCTCATGCTGAGCATTCAGCAGAACCTAGTTCCACTGATGGGCATGGAACATACCCTTGCAGCTGGAATTTGTGCAAGAACATGTTCTGTAGGGAAAAGTACACGTTCAAATGGTATGCTTGTAGGCAATTTTGCATCTGAACTGGAAGGAAAATGAATGCTTCTTTTCTTTCTAAATGAGCGTAATGGCATTTGGTGGCTTTATGGGGGATTTTTTGCTTGTGCTTCAAATATCAATCTGTGGTATTTTGTTAGACTCTTATTTTCTGCAAAATCTTTCTTCGTTTTTACTGTTCTCTACCAAAAGACACTCTTTTTTTATTGTATAGTCATTAGGTAACATTCATTTGTGCATTATAACTACTAACTCCTTTCATACAAGCCATTTCTGACTCATTATGTCTAGATGTTCAATTTGAGAACTGAGCCATAAAGGCTGTGGAAACCACACCTCACAATCTGAGGAGAACACTGATTAAATATTCTTTTATGTGTGAAATTCTGAGGTGTGTCTAGGTACCCTCGCCTAATCTTGCTCTCTGCTTTGGTCTAATATCAGGCATGATTTTTTTATACTAAATCAGTAGGGTTTGCAGATGTTTTTGGCCCTAACATGTGGGTCCTGTGGACGATTAAAACTTCTCATGGTTCTCATAACTTACTCTTTTAGAATCTATCTTGTGTTGCTTGTTGTTGGTTAATTGCTTGTCCAGAGCAAGTTTTTTCAAGCACTTTGTGTTACAAAATCCACGAAGCTTCTGCTCTTGAACATTGTTGATGATGGAGCATTTCAGACCAGCAGAATGATGTGGGATGTGTTTACCCCAAGTGCCCTGTTACCTGCTTTTCAGAATTGCTTTTTTCTTGCCATGTGTGCTCACATGAGGTCCATCAGCTCCCGGTCTGGACCACAGGTCCTAGTTTAACAGTAGTTAGGTATGATTTTAAAGGAACCTGAAATTCTATTTGAAAAGAGTAATGGCTAAATATAATGCCAGTTAGAATTTATATAACAAGTTACAAGTTGTATAGGTTATAATAACAAATAAATGACGATAATAAAAGCTGTGTATAAATAAGACCCTTGCTATCGCTGTATATTTAATTCATGTACTATAGTCATTCAGGGACTGTTCCCTGACTGTAAAATGTTACACACAGAGATTTGTCATTGAAAACTTTATGATATTAAGATTTGCAGTGAGAAGAATAAAAATAAATTACAATTTTTCCTAAATGGAATATTCTACTATCTTACACATCTTAGCCTCTCTGACCTGGCCTTGCATGATGCTTCTCGCCTTCCTGTCCTGCTGTCATTTTCCTTCATATTGGTCTGGCACTTAGTCTCACTGGAATCAATAAGGTTACTCACATGCAAGTGTTGAATAAATAATTGATTAAGGAGATCCAACACTTGGTGCATCTCTTCCTAGCAAGGGTAGCCCAGATAACTGGTTTTTAGAACTTGTGTTCTTTGCCTTTCCTGATTACCCCTCACTTCTCCCACTGAACAAGTGGAGCGCTGTGATTGACTGAAGCTGGAATATTTGTAAAATGATGCTGCTACTCCGTGCGTGCAGTGACTGGAAGAAGTGGGTACCCTGGAAATATGGAGTTCAAACCAAGCAGATTTCTAATATTTCTGTCTCTTCCCCTTCTCAAAATTTTAAGCTGCTCAGGTTTAAAAGCTGTAATCTAAAATGGCAAAGCACACTTGGGTATCAGGCACCAACCCCGAGTACTGTGCTCATCAAATCCGACACGAAATATCTAAATAATCTGGTGCTATAGGAAAGCTAGATAGAAAATGACAGATAAAGTGTTATCTATTGACAGGAATAGTCCCGGTGAAGTCAGCCTGGCTGCTTGACTGGGTATCGTGTATTTATGCTTATAGATAGAATTGCAGTAAAAATAGAAACATTTCTTGACAGCCGTGGCGTATTGTGACATCTGAAATTGAAACAGGCACTTCGAAGTTTTCTGCCCAGCTCCTCGACACAAAGGTTTTATTATTGCTCCTCTGATGTTATGTTAGTAGTTAAACTACAGTGAACTTCCCTTCATGGGAATGCAGTTACACTGAAGACAGAGGTATGGTTGCTGTAGAGGATGGAAAATAAGATATTCCAGGCAAATAGACACCTGGTGGTTGTGCCCGTTGCAGTCGCTCTACCAGCGCGATTAACCTTTTTATCTTCAATTACGTTCTTAAGTGATACAATTTGTTCCAGTAAAGTAGTGTGCAAATCCAGTCTTGTTCAATGTTTTCCACAAATCCAGCAGCTCCCTGGTTTGGATTATGAAATCCTTTCTGTTGTCATGGTTCAGTGGCAGGAGAGATGAGGCAATTAGGAAGGAGTTTGCCGACTGGTTTCTCTCTAGTGTGTATCTGTAGTCAATGCTGATAGTCCACTCCTTTCTTACACCCAGGTGTCATAAAAAGTAAGAAAAAAATGTTCAAATATCTTTATCAGAAAATATGATGATGCTCCAGAAGTTACAACGTGTCTTTTATGTCACCCTACATGTTGCCATGTTTGTTTTGAAGTAATGTTTCACTATTGCTATTGTATGATTAAATATTGAGAGTATTGCTTTTCCAATTGTTCTAGTGCAGTATTTAATGAGTGCAATTAAATGGAAAAATTGCCGTTTTAACTGATGATAGTCTATTAGTGTCTCTGTCTGTTCAGAATAGAAAAGAAGTGAATTATTAGAATGACAAATGAGTCAAAGTTACCACGGTGATGGAGAGGTGCGATTCCCCTCCACATAATCTTCAATTAGTGATCTTTGTAAGAGGATGTTTTTCAAAAGGGTAATAGAGAAGTAATGAGATCAGAAGGAGGTCAAACCCAGCCTTCTTCGTTTGGCAGTTTGATTAATTTATTTCTCCTTCGTGCAGATTGCTGTAAGGGGCTTTTGTCACCCAGTGTTTTTCATGGGACTCTAGCCGAAGTGACTGCTTATATTAGCCCTTTGTGTATCCAGGAACGTTCATCCACTTGGAACTGAAGGGTTTTGAATGGTTCAAATTTGATCTCTAGTGCAATCACTCATTGAGAGTTCTGAAAAGGATTTTTTTTCGGAAGAAACAATCCTTGACACTTCCATGTGTATTGTTTTGAAGAAGTAAATGGCTGGACACATACTTGGATGCAGCTTCCGTCTCTTAAAGATTCATTATATTTAAGTCAAAGGAGAGGGAGCGAAGGAATAACCCAAGAATATGAAGTTGCAGTGAAGGGGCTTTTTCCACTGAAAAGTCCCACAATATTTCTTTATGGCACAGACTTTTTCTCTTTCCTGGCATTTTCTTGTTCTTACCACTTACACGGGAAGATCCGTGCAGCTTGTTACCAGTACCCTGTGCTGTGAGCACAGTGTTACATCCATGCTTAGGTTTTTCCCAGTAGTGATTCAGTTCAAGTATTCAAACTAGGTTTTTCTACAAAACTGAAATGCCAATGGCATTTTCTCAACATTTTCCTCAGCGTTACTTACGCATGCACTGATCAGTTTTACTCTTCTAACAATTGAATGTATTACTATGGTTTCAATTTTGGTATAAATTCAGTTATTGCATGTAAAGTAACACGTCAGTAGAGGAGCAGTAGATGTTAATTTAATATGACATTCTCTTGCTGGCACATGTGGCAGCAACAGTTGTATGATATCACAGAATATCCGAAACTGAGCTGTCTCTGGGTTATCTCAATTTATGCTCAAGATACTCACGCAGCTTTCATTTTTGGCGTTGGTGAGGGTAACATTGTCTGTGAGTTTTCTAACTTTCTCATGTGGTCCTTGCAACAGTCATTTAACGGATATTCAGAACTATCTCTATAAAATATTTCACCAGTAAAAAGAGATACTTTGGATCAAGTAGGACACTAAGTAATTTTATTGTACTGATGATGCAATCCTTTTTTAGCTGCAGGGCTGTGCAGGCTTCTGAGCAACAAGTTGAATAGACTCGCTCAGCAGAAGAAAAGATTATTTGGGTAGTAGGGCATTGCACGTGTCTTGAAATACTGGCCTGAATTCATCACTGGTACAAGCCCTTTGAGTCATGCCAGCAATGAAGGTGGCCCATTTTCTCTGCCTCATTAGGGATGGGGCTTTGAGCAACCTGGTCTGGTGGGAGGTGTCCCTGCCCAGGGTAGGGTGTTGAAACTTGATGATCTTTTAAGGCTGCTTCCAACTCAAACAATTCTATGATTGGGTGTAACACGTTCTTCTCCAGGCCATTCCTGGCAGCCAATGGATGTTCTTGTAAGAGAGAGCATGGGCAGACACTTAGCACGAGGAATGAGCCTTTGTGTGGTTGTGTTTCCAGCTTTGCCACAGAAACCTTATGGGACTTGCAGCTGGGGATGTGAGCTCTCTACACATTAAAGACCTACTTATGAGGTATAGAATGAAACATAAAGTTTGTCTGTATTTTGTATATATATATACACATATACATATATATATACACAGTGCAGTTACTGCAGATTAAAAGGTTAAAACCAAAGGATCTTCGGATTGCAACATTTATAACCGCAATACACAGATGCAAGACAATTTTGTGAATTTCTCTAGGTGCTGCCCTTTTGGGGGGGAATTTATACACACACATATATACACATGTGTATATAATAATGTGTCTCCTACTTATCAAACTTCTCTGAGAACAGGAAAAGTAAAATTAGATTTTTGTAAGCTGGAGTGATGTACATGTTCTTATTTTCAATGTATGGTAAAGTAATCTTTCAATTTTATTTTTTAACAGTCTTCTATAATATAAATAATCTAGTCTTTTCTTCTGCAGACTGTTTAATTCAGACAGGTTGAAGTTGCCTCCAAAGATTGGCGTCAAATTGAGGAAACCATTCATGTAGTAAATAAGATAATTTGTTTCCGCCCAAAAAGATTAAAATATAGATTTATTTTATTTTATTTTATTTCCCCCTGTATGATTTAACACATCCAGTACCTGCATCCCAGTGCATTCTGAGTGCATTCATTGGAATTAAGTGCTTCTACATGGATTTCTGGTCTCCATTTTCTTCACTGCGTTTTTTACTTGAATTTCTTGAATTTTAATTAAAATAGTCAATAAAAGTGTTTATATATTTCCAAGAAATTAATAAATGTTTATGTAATTTCAAAAACTGATAGGAAACTGATGCTCCTTATGAAAGCAGAGCTAGTGAAAATAAATGAAAAGTCCCACAGTTTGAGTATTATTGCGTATAAGAACTAGGGAAAGATGCATTTTTTACTCCTGTTTTCTATATATTTCAATAATATATATTTCTTTGCACTCCTCATTTTTGTGCCTTTACAAAATCTCTTTCAGAATATCAGTCTTACTGCTTATAGTTAAAATAGTAATTATTAAACAAGTTTATGAGAAAATTCTGCTTAATGGAATTGGAGCAAATGTGTAACGAGGATTTTTATTTTTGTTTTTCTTTTGGTCTTAAAATACTGTACGTGATGTGGTAGGATTCTCTCTCTCAAGCTCCAAGGGCAGACTCACCATGTCCAGGAGCATGTGAACTCTCATTTTAGCTGTGGTGGATGTCAGGAGCATTTAGTGCCAGGGCAGTGTCAGCAGGCTTATTAACCCATCTCCCCTTAATGAATAAAGTATTTAGATGATGGGGGTCCTACTAGAGCAACTGAAGTAAAAGTTGAAAACACTTTTGAGGTGAACGTTTCCGTTACTGTTTTTGCTGGGGCCACATGGAATGGCAAGAAATTTCGCTCCTCCAGCAAGAAGGTTTACAGTTCAGCTGAAGGTGGGGTTCACCATCTTTTGATGGTCAGGATATGTTCAGCGTACGTATACTGAAATTTTAAGTGCTTCTCAGATTGTATCAAAGTTTAGAGAAGTCTATATTGCACTTCAGAAATCACTCTGATTAAAGAAAAAAGTAAAAGTTTATTTTCTCTGTGTCCTGAAGACAAAATAACTTGTTGGCTAAAATCCCCTCATGAGCCTGGCTCCTTCACAGTGTGATATTAAGTGCATAAAGGCTTCTTACCTGGTTTTGTGCAAAATCCATTCTGGATTATTGGACTCCATTTAAATTAAGTCATTTGCTTTTAGAGTTTTCTTTGTTGCTGCTGTTGTTGATATCAAGTTAACACTAACTTCTAGGGATTGATCAGTTCTAGAACGTGCAGGTCATCCTTTTTTTTTCTTTTAAGATGCAAGAATTTTTTTAGACAAAACCCATTTGTTTGGACAGCCTGTGCAATTTGTCCGTAGATATGAATTTCTGAATGTTATTTAGCCTCAAGCATCGGCACTTGGATACTAAAAATCTGTGTGAGAAGAAAATTGCACTGCAGAAGTAAAGACCAGAATATAGCCATAGTGAAAAATCCCACTCAGTACAGCTGAAAGATGA
>BJBW01002339.1:114313-125973 GCA_004320125.1 Scolopax mira
CTGAGGGAGCTGGGGTTGTTCAGCCTGGAGAAAAGGAGAGTGAGGGGAGACCTTCTTGCTCTCTCCAACTCCCTGAAAGGAGGGGGTAAGAGGTGGGGATTGGTCTCTTGTCCCAAGTCACAGGCGATGGGACAAGAGTAAATGGCCTCAGGTTTCACCAGGGGAGGTTCAAATTGGATATTAAGAAAAATTTTTAAAACCCTGAAATGGTATATTCCCTTGCCCAGGGAAATGGTTGAGGCACCATCCCTGGAGGTATTCAAAAGCCAGGTAGACATAGTGCTTAGATACCTGGTTTAGTGATGGTTTTTATCAGAGTTAGGCTGATGGCTGGACTAGATGATCTTAAAGATCCCTTCCAACCTAGACAGTTCTATGATTCTAAACAAATTAGATTACAATCTCCCTCCTCCATGTATTTAGTGTGATTCTCACTCTTTCCTGGTAAATCCACTTTCTCAAAATTTGCACAATAAATATTTCTGAACCTCGTCTCTGAAATCATACCTCAGCTCTTGATCATTTAGTTAATAGATGCTAAATTGCCTTGAAGTTTTATACAAAGCTGAAGACGCTCATACGACCGTGCCGTATATTATCACGTTGGTCGCTTTGAGTGACAAACCCACTTAGACGTGGTGACTGTTACCATATCAGGGTTTGAAAGGTAAAACAGAACATTATCATCTTTTTAATAGGAAGGCTCCTTGATACATAGCTGGTAAATATTTCATGCACTTTGCAGCTGCCTTTGTGCGGGGAGGTAAATGGAAAGTAAATCCATGTGTACTTTAGATAGTAAAAAGGCATTACTTTGTTACTTCATATAAACATGTAGATTTGATTCTCTCTTTACTCATGCTGTAAAAAGAAAGTTTTAAAGTGTTTAGCCATACCTGAAAATGTAAATGCACCAGCCTAATGTAATGCTGAAGAAAAATTAAGACAAATGATACTGCATCCTTGCCACAAACTGCAGCTTGTACAAAATTCACTTTAGTTATTATACTGTGAATACGTGTGCTAAACCTCCTCTGTGTATGCACAATTTATGTTGAATGCAACATGAATCATTTTAATAGACCAAGCAAAAAGTCCCCAAAGTCAATTTTCAAATTATGAACCTTGGAACAGAATATAACAACAACGAACAACAAATAGTTCAGATTTTGTTCTGAACTACAAATGAACCATTAAAGGGACAGTATTCTCATTCAGAAAAACATTTCCTCCTCATCACCACAATGGTTAAAAAGCATAACAAGAATATTTTTTTAAAGGTCAGTTCTAAATTTTCTTTTTTTTCTATGCCTTATTAAGAGGGACATTCGAGAAAGCTGATGCCATAAAGATTTTAACATCTCTTGTCAGAGCTGGGTGACACTGGTTTGATTCTGTCTCTCATCTGCCGTGTAACCTTGAGAAATTTTTTTGTAAATCTGGTTTTAATGCTTTAAAATTCAGGAATCAGTTCATAATGTCTGCTTAACAACCGGCTTGGCTGCAGATGGGTCACTTCAGATTCGCAGTGCCCAATTGCAACTGCCTGATGTTACCAGGTCACAGATGAGAATGGGCCTTCTAAAGGTTGGTAAGCAAATAAAATTCAACAGGAAGGAGGAAGGAGTATTTGTGTATCGTCTAAAACCTGGACTTGATAGTCTAGGCTGGCTGCCATGCTAATGAGAGGTGACAGTTTCTGCAGCCCGGAGAACACGTGGCAGGTTGGCACACAGAAAAATAAGTTTTTATGCCCTTTGTGAACTGAGCTGAATTCACCTGCTCGTGAGGAAATGCTGCAGCAAGAGGCTGGCCTCAGGGCCTGGGACTAGTTCTGTCTGAAATGCCAGGACCTCAATTTTATATTACTGCTTCACCATGCACTGCATTTCAGAACATGGATCCTCGAAATCTTTACTTAAACTCTGGAAGAACCTACAGTTCTGAAGCCCATAAACTTTCACAAAGAAGTTTTCATGGTAACTTACATGCTTGGTTTTGCCCATCTTTCAAATTTAATTAGTCCTAATATTTCTGAATCCGTACACCTCACTGAGCTGCATGTTAGGTGTGTTTTCTTTGTCTGAGCCTTACTTGGTGAATGCTCTTAGATATTGCCTACTGGATTGGGATGCTCCGGGAGATAACATGATGCTTAATGGGAGATCTGTGTGTGTCTGTGTGCTTAAAAAGATTTGAATTAGTATCCTCACTTTTAGAGGTGACTCTTCTGAGCAAATGGTAATTGTGTCTGAGGCAGCCTTCTCTCTTCACTTTTCTAAAATGTCTAAGTAGTCACTCAGCTGGAGGCAGGAAGGCTTGTGCTGCATTTGGGATGTTCTAGGCTTTGCTTCTTGTTTTATGGAGGAAGCATAAGAGTGCAGCTGTCGTAGGTTAGGTACCAGGCAGGGATTTGGAAAGGAAATCCTATTTCTGTTGTCCTTCTTTTCATTTCCCCAAGTGAGAGTGTACAAGCACTGATCATAGTTTGATGCTTTACTTTTGATGAGGGCCATGGGTCCAAGATGCTCTGACCAAGATAATCTTAAATCAGCAGCCTGAAATATTCAAATTAATTTTGCATGAGTAAGGCAGCTAAAAGGCTTTGTGGAAGACTCTCAGGAGGTGCTGAGCTGGGTGGGCTTGGCATCTGATGGACTGAGTGTGGTACCTAACATGCCTGCCTTCTCTGGCCTGTCAGTTCTTCTGTCAAGTTTAAGAGTGTTTGCCCAGTTTTTAGTTCATTACTCTCTTCAAATACGGTGAGGTACCCTGTCCAGAGGACAGGCGGAGAACGTGTGTAATTAGTGTGTTTCCCGAGGCTGAGCAGAAGACTCAGCCAGGTGTGGAGGAGATTGGATGGTACTTATGAATGAATGTCATTATTTTGACAGGATGATGAATTAATGTTTCTGGCTTTGGAGCCCCAGTTCCAGCCGTTTTGTGCTGGTCAGCACGGGGGCTTGCAGCTCGTGGCACCTTTGGAACGACATCGTGTCTCTTGGAAACGAGCGGCAGCAAATGGGACTGGAAAAGTCATCTACTGAAAGGGGTTCTGTTCAGGCCTTGTCTTTGGCTGGCAGCCTCCCTCTGCTCTTGATCCAGTGATGTTTCTGCATGGTTTTTAAATCCTGGATATATTTACTTATTTAAAACAAATAATATAACTCCTTAACTGGAACAATATTTGTAAAGGAAAGATTAAATTCTTATTGCGCTTTGGTTGCTGTCAATTTTAACGGGAACAGAGTACACTAATAAACCTTTCAGAAGTTTACAGGGGTGAGGCATGCCAGGCTGTTTACCTTGAAAAATGCAAATAGGCATTTGCTTAAGTTTGCTAAATTGCTGGATGAAGCTTTGGAAATCAGGAGCCAGATCTGTAAGGGTACCAGGAACTTTTACAGGGCTGGCAGTTACTTGGTGGAACTTTATTTTAAGGTGTATAGTCATCTTGTTCTTCAGGAACAAACAAACAAACAGAAGTTGAAACTGAACACCTTTAGAAAATATTGAGAAACAGCTCAGGTTTTTGTCTTGTCTATTTATGTTGATTTATTTTTCTTTTTTGGAGAGGTCCAGCACCATAGCGTGAGGCATTTGAAAAACTGAATTGAAACCAAATGTTTAGATGCTAAAAGGCATCTAAATGGTTGGCTTACATTTCTCATTGCCTTATCTGCTTTTCTGACATTTTTCATTGCTGGATAATTTCACTTATTAAATAATCCATTGATTTAGTTCATTATAGGGAAGTTGTTGATTTTTAAATTTGGGAGGAACTTTGCTGAATTTATTCTTTTCTGATTTATTAGTCCCTGGGACAATTTGAAATGACTGACTTTAAGCAGCCCCCGTGAGTGAGAAATACAGTGGCTGCTAAAAGTTGCTTATTTCACCCCCCTTCCTTTTTCCCTTTTCTGTACATGATATTTCACCATAGTTGAATCTGAAATCCACAACAGTTTAATATCTTAACAAAATGAAGGGTTTTAATTATTGAGGAGGTCATCAGAACATGAATTTTATGCAGTGAAGAAGCAGAACTTTCCCATCTACTAATCCAGAAAACTCCAAATTCAACTAATTTTAAGGTACCAAGACACAAAATATATTGGACTTTTGGTGGTTTGGGGGTTTCTGTTTTGATTTCTTGACCTGCATTCATGACACTAATTGTATGTCTGTGGCCCATGGGAGTCTGACCAAGTTCACTACAGTATTGTGTCATGGACTTCGCTAAATTCTGAGAGAGCCTCAGCATCAAAGAATGTAAAATTTATAGTGAAGGGGAAATAAGGATAAGCAATCCTTAGACTTTACCTCAAACCAAATCAGCAGTAAGATCAGAGTAGGAGATTTTGAGATATAAAACCTATGAAAATGATGTGTATGTATGGGAAGATGTTATTTATATTCCATAACAGTAACGGTTATTCCAATATAATGGCAACCCCCCCTTTATTCCTCAGCATCATGCATTTTCTTCATTTTGTGATATATTATATGGCTTTTTGGTGTAACTACACTTTTAGATCTTACTGAATTGAATTTATGTGTTGCCTTATAGAAAATTTGTTTCATAATTCATTAATTATTTACTATTACTTGACCTTACAGTACATGAAAAAACCTATCCCATAACTGTAATTTCAATTCTCTCTGGTGTGAAATCAATCACATTCCACATCTTTTATATTATTTAAAATGTGAACGATGAAATTTTCTGGTGCGTTTCTCCTGAGTTCCTGAGAAGTTTTGAAGCCAAGCGTGCGGGAATCGTGGAGGCTGGGCCCAGCAGACCCCGCTGGGCGGCTGGTTGTCGTGCAGACACTGGGAACCCCCTCGTGAGGAGAGACCCATCCCTCTCTGGAACTGGTGGTGGATGCTCAAAGAGGGCAATCTGTTAAAGGTGCTGTTAAAGACCAGGTTTTTAAAGACCAGCACCTGTTAAAGGTGCTGTTAAAGATTTTATAAAAATCTACTTCATAGGATTTTTTTCGGTTGTGTACAAGTAGTATTTAGATAAAGGCGTAGCTTTTAATTGGTACTTCCTCCTCATCTCTATAACCTGATACCCAAATTGTTTCTGCTAGTGATATTACAGAACAAGTTTGAGGTGCCCAGATTCCAACGCTGGTGGGACCTATATGGCAACTGGGTAACTGGGGAGTTCATGTCTCAGATGATGATCTCTGTCTACAGGAGAGATGGGGAGAGACTCTTTATCAGGAAGTGTAGTGATAGGATGAGGGGTAATGATTTTAAATTGAAAGAGGGGAGATTTAGATTAGTTACTAAGAATAAATTCTTTCTTGTGAGGGTGGTAAGACACTGGCACGGGTTGCTGCCCCATCCCTGGAGGGGTTCAAGGCCAGGCTGGATGGGCCTTTGAGGGACCTGGTCTGGTGGGAGGTGTCCCTGCCCAGGGCAGGGGGCTTGGAAGTAGATGGTCTTTAAGGTCCCTTCCAACCCAACCCATGCTATGGTTCTATGATACTGTGTACCCTGCTCAGTGTGATGAGCTGGGTTCATGTTTACAGTTTAGAAACAATTGATGACCGTTGTGGGAAGCAGCGCACTGCCCCCAAGACAGTGATGGAAGTTGTGTTAGTGACACTGAGCTACTGTCTCTGATGATGTTGAGAGTAATTCTTGAAAATATATGAGTGGATAAAAGGAGAAATCAGCAACACACTTGAGATTTGGAGGCTATTTTTCTGAAAATCTGCAAATATTATCTTAAGATACCAGAGTATTGAATTTATATTATAAACAATAGAAATCTGTTTATGGAACCTCACTCAACTCCACTGGCGTTGAGGGTGGAGGGTGAGATTTGTACCTCACCCTGCACGAGCACAGAAACTAAGGCTTTTGTCCTTGCTAAAAAAATCTTTCCTCTTACTACTAATTCCTTCTCCTTTTACCTGTGTGTATGTCTGTATTTTTTTGCTCTACAAGATAGTTTATCAACAAAATATGCTTTTTCTCCATTATTCTCTCAGTAGATAAATGCCAAAACTTGTGTGTTCTAAAACAAGGCGGGATTGACATATTGTCTATTAAGCAAACTCCTGACTACTTCAGAAAGTAGTCATATAATCATATTAAGCCAAACCATTCCAGCTATTCATGTGTACACATTTCTGAAATCAGATGTAATTGACACTATTTAATTTTGCTTAAATGACAAAAGCTTCTTAAATATAGATTTTCCTGATACCTGAGCATAATTTGGAAAAAAAAAATCTGAGTATATGTAATGTTATATACAAGGAAATAAAGTTAATTTTCTTGAAAAATACAGTGCAGTATATGGATGGAGTTTGGGAAAAAATAGTAAAATGGAAAGTATAATGCTATTTTCCTAAGCCACATTTGCTAAATGCAGACTTTTGCAAGGTCAGCAGTTATACTGGAGTTGAGTAGAAATGGCTTCAGTGGCTTTAACTTTACCAGTGCCCTTGATGAGGTGCATAGTTGTCAGTATTCTCGTAAAATTCCTCAGTGATGGCTTCTTCTGTTCTCTTTATTTCCTTAAGTGAACATCTGTCTAATTGTTCACCTCCATTGCTTTAGTGCTTTCCTCATGCTTTCTCTGTTTCCAGACAATAAACTTTATTTTCTTCATAAGAATTCAGTCTACGCAAGGGTATTAGGCAGCTTGTTTGCACCTTTTAATTTCTGGAAGTTTTCCAGAAGGGCTTTTTGCTGTAGTTCCAATGGGTTCATCAGTGAATCACGTAACATAATGCAGCATTGTGTTTGGGTTTTTATCCGTTACCTTCTGTTTATAAACATCTGCTTGGAAATTTGCTTTTTGAAATTTTTTAATATGTTTTACATTTTTGCATGTGGCATATGGGTAAGATATAGAATAGCTGCTGTTTTTTCAGGTGTTTAGGGAGGATTTACCTTAAGTTTTGGGAAAGGCCTAAGCTACTTGCTTTTAAAAAGCAAAATGTTAAGGTAGAGTATGTGCTAGTTATTTAGCTATGTTAAAATATCTGTTCAGTTCTTTGTGGGTTTTGCTTCTTTTATGAAGGAGAAAGACAGTGGTGGTTGGTTTTTTCTTCCTTGCTTCCCTCTCCCTCTCATCTAGAAAGCATTTCTATCACTCTTGCACTTCTGTTCTTCAGGCAGATATTTAAAGTTAAAAGTAGGTTGTTGTTATGCTTTTCCTGATGTTTTATTTGTTATAATGGCAACACTTCCTTGTTCTGCATGGACAAATACTTGTGAGAATATATATAATTTTTAAGACACATTCTCCATCCTTGTTGCTATATTGTTCATTAGTGACTTGTAAAGAGCAAATCAGTGTTCCAGTAGGTATAATGATAGGTGACCTCAACCCTCCCACTGGATTGCTGCATGAGATTTATTTTCTGGAGGACTTTTGTTATCTAGAGATCAAAGTTTTATCAGAAAATTCATGTATATTTAGTAAATGAAAATTCCAGAGCTTTTAATGTTGATGGTGCTTAAAAATAAGACACAGGATTTTGGACTTAATTCAGGTTTACACTAAAGCCATTTAAAACTTTCTTAATCATTAGAACAATGGGATGTGGCCTTATGACCCCTCCTGTCCAAGTGCCACCAGCTTTGTTCATCTGTAAAACACACTGGTCTAGACTTTGAGCTCAGGTTTTAGAAAAAGGGTGAAATTACATTGTGTTTTTAATATGTTTTAATACTAATCACTATATTGGTGATTACAAGTAGAAGAAAATAATTCCTGAGATGTGCCACATTTTTGCAGAATTTGAATTCCAGCCTTTGTGCTTATTTTGTTCATGTTTTCTTTGTTCACAACATTCTGTATTTCTTTAGGAAGAAAGTACAGAAAAACTTCCTCCTTTTGTGATCACAAACCCGGTGGCCTCGTGCCAGGTTTCCATATTCCAGTGCTGCTCAAATACGCCTGCTGGTTTCTTGTGCCTGCAGAAAGACTTCATATTTTTCTTCAAGTCTATATGGCGTATATTGAGTGTATATTAAGAACCTGATCCTGCCAATCCTTATTTGTACAAGAAATCTTTACTAATGCGATTCAGTCCTTTTATTTCACTTTCTAAAATTACATACATAACAATGTGACCGTTTTCAATGTGTCTCTTAGCTAGGGGGGGGAATGTGAACAGTTGTGGAAACAAAAGAATTTGTATATAATATTTTGCAGATATTCTATTGTCAGATATATATTTTATGTTGTTTAAAGCTAAGAGATCGTAACCCTGAATGACCAATTAAGATGTCTTAAATAGCTAATTATTCAGTTCTTTCATTTCTTTGTTTGTCTAATGTATGTATTTCTAGTTACGTTGAAGCACCCTGAAATTATTCATGATTTAAGTGATGACTTTTAACCATATTGATACTTGTATTAGTAGTAGTATTAAGAGTGGGGGGAAAGAACTGTCCCTTACATCTCTTGGCGAGCTTTGAGGTACTTCCAAAGAGCTGCAATGCATTTTTCAACCTGCAGACGTCACTCTTCTGCCAATTAATTGTGCTGCGCTAGACGTTCCTACAATGCTGTGACCACATTTCAAATATATGTTGCTTCCATCTAGCAATTATAGCACTTTGGTTTTAATCTAAAACAATTTCATCAGATTTATTTTAATATTGTTACTTCATTTTCAACGTTCCACTAAAGGAAATACTATGATTTCCTTTTAGCCTGTATAAGCCATGTCCTAAGACTGTCTTTAATTATTAGTTATTGTTGTTTCAATACAGATTTATGAACTATTTATTTTGTGTCATATAACGTACCATTTTTAAGCAACATTTTTCAGTCTGAGCGTAGCTTCCAGGAGGGCAAGCTGCCCAGAACATCAGTGATCTCACAGTTATTACTTTGTGTCATATATAATCTTGTTTTTTCCTGCAACAAATAAATCTTTGGGCCTCCCTGCAAAAAACATTTGTGGTTACAGTATAATAAAAATAAACCGTTTGTCGTGACTGCAGCTGACATTTATCAGCCTATTTGTGGGTGCTCTTTCTCTCTCTGTATAATACGGAACATAATTTGTCACTTTGTAAATACATTCCAGCCTAAATCCCTGCCAGCATCTGTTAGTGTTTGAAGGATTAATGCACTGCACAGTGCATGTCTGCACTTTCAGGCAACAACATAGCTTATGATTATGGATCATGAGAGAACGGGGGAAAAAGGGTTCATTTTGTATTTACTTAAACATAGTTGCCCTTTTGACCATCGTGCTTTTCTCGTCTTGTTTGTCATCTTGTGGCAGGGATGCTAACTTTCCTCGTGGGTGGAGATCCTGCTCCGAGGTTTAGAAATCAGTGGATGTAGAGCTGTATGTTTAAGATAACACTTCCTTAATTCTATGGGATAATTAACAACAAAAACATTGTATTGCAGGATGGATGTTTCTGATTTAATTTAGAAGTACTGTTTTTCCTGCCATTTCCAACAGATCCATTAACCTATTTACCTCCTATATTGCATATTCCTCAGCAGCGCAGAAACTGCGTTTATTTAGTCTTAAGAACTTTAAATTGAGCAAGTTTTTTAAAAGGAAACAAAGTCTGTAGCTTCTGAATTATCCCAGTGTTGTTTGCCTCGTTGTTTTTGAAAATGCATTCTGCTATCATTTCAGATCTTGCAGAATGAAAAGAATTGAAAGCATTTGAATAGGAGGCTCTCCACGGTGGAGATTGGGTTACATGTTCCCAGGCTCCCTGGAATATTCTGTAAACAAGAGGATATGTTTATTAGAACAGTAAACCATATACGTATAATATATTGCCAAGATTATTCGAGATTCCCCAAGATAAATTCAAATGAGCTTTACAGGAATGGGCGTTTGGAGAGGGAAAGAGATGATCTATATCCAGGGAAAGAAAAAAATCCAGCTAAATGTAGGCTCCCAAGTAAATACCCACAGTTCATGTACATTAAGAGCCAAACAAATTCCTGTTGCCAAAACCTAGGGTAGATTTTTTTTTTTTTCCAAATGCATGTAATTTCTTGTTGTTAAAGCAGATGTGTGCTGCCTGCAATGGAACCATGTGCATCCAGAAGAAATAAGGGAGAACTAGAGCCTACAAACTGAAGTATTCTGAAATTACAGAGTGGTAATTTTTGTGTGTAGTTTTTTGTTCTATCTGGTTTAGAAATAAATAATTTAAAAAATGTCCTTAGGTGACTGATTTCTCTTATTCTTTTTAAGCTTGATTTAGGATTGCCGCAACATAGTTTACTGCTCTGAAGATATTAATTTCAGAAAGAAATGCAGATGTTTTTCCTTTTTACTTTATAATTGTCTTCAGAACATACGTAAGGCCTAATTTACAGAGATATTGATCTACGAGCTAATATATAGATTGTGAAATAACATTGCTTATTGTAGTGGTATTTATTGCAGAAGATTTATAAAAATAGATATTAAAATCCAAAAAATTAAGCAACTACAAATAAACAAGTGTGTTCTGCATTTCTTTTTATGTGTAGACATTTCGTAATAGAAAAAGATGCAATTTTACAATTATTGGGGTATTTAAATGACTGTTGCATGACCAAGAAAGACCTTTTGCACCCAACTTAAATATACAAACGCTACCCAGAGACTTCAGTCACATTGTTGTGTTTGTGACATAGATTTTTAAATTATAGGTAAATTAAATACTCGGAAGAAGGAAAAATATTGCTGTGAACACATTGTTTAGATGTGAGGACCAAATGCATCCTTAGAATGTATGGCATCCTCAGTTGGTGTATGGTGTATGGCATCCTCAGAAACTGAACTCCTTCATGTCAGGTCGTCTTTCTCACTCTTCCATATCTCTTCACAATTTCAGTCACTCCTTTATTGCCTTTATATTTAATCTCTCGCTAAAGGAGGATCCAGACTTCTCTGTTGCTTTTATAACCCACTTGAGCTCAACAGTGAAATTTTCAGTTCAGTTGTTTGTTCTAGACCACGATGCGAGAAGAGCTGCCTTTGATCGTAAGCCATTAATTTGCAGTACAATTCTGCCACGGCTTGAGGGCTTCAGGTTTTCTGAAGAGGCCTCTTTCTTTTCAAAGTTGTAGATAGTGCCAAAAAGATAAACACTGTTCTCTGCCAAATGTCTGTAAATTTTCTTTAGAAGGGATAGCGAGAAGAAAATTATGATGATGATGATAATTCCATTTTATTGATAAAATGTAGGTCAGCAATTTGCAGTCTCATACCAACCCATTGGGTCACTTGCCTTCACTTGACTTTGATGGAGGCACCCCCTGCAGGAATTCCATTTTTGTGAAGAACTTGAAGATCTAGTAACTTAAGCAGGAAGAACCAGGCTTTCCAAATCAGGTATTGGGAGAGCTCACACACAGCATGAAAGCAGGTTTGACAGGATGCAGCAAGATGAATAGCGGAAAAATTTACACCAGTAAATTACAACCAAAATACAGGCAAAACAATTGCATTGGGAAATAGTGAAACCAAGTATTACTAAATTTTCTTTTTTTCTAGTGAAAGCAAGAAAATCCTTTTAATCTCTGTCATGAAGAGTCACAATTAGTCCCAACTATTTCCTTGTACATCACATATATGACTAGGGGCAATGGGTTTAAACTGAAGAAAGGCAGGTTTAGATTGGAGATTAGGAATAAATTCTTTCCAGTGAGG
>BJBW01002339.1:126038-168658 GCA_004320125.1 Scolopax mira
AACCTGGTCTAGTTGGGGGTGTCCCTGTGACTGCAGGGCGGTCGGATTAGATGACCTTTGAAGGTCCCTTCCAGCCCAGATGATTTTATGATTCTATATAGGAGTTGATAAAATTCTATTTAGGAAATCAATTTGTGTTCTGTATCTTCACCTGCATAAAGTCAGTGAAAATTTGAAAGTACCTTACAGAAAATGTTGATATTGGGGTGTAAAAATGTTCCACTACAATGTCAGCTAATTGACTTAATTAAGGTATATCAAATGCAGTGGAAGAACATACTTTTATAACATCTACCATGTCTGTTGGGCCACTCTCAAAGCAGTATGAGTCCTCTGTCCCCATCAGCTCCGTGCGAGGTGGCTGCATCGCACTCGGAGCACAGGCTGAGCGGAACCTGGCGCTTGGCAGGAAGTCCCCGGCGTTGCCTGCGTTAGGGACAGTGTTCCTTACGGGCCTCATCCTGAGAGAGAGCCTTTTTCCCTGTTCTGTACCCCCAGAAATAGTGCATGGTGCTGCTGTCATGAGCCGTGTGTCGAGTTGTCAGACATACTTTGTCCTCAACATGGAAATACGGATTTATTTGGGCATTGTTTGTCAGATGCTGAGTGTTGGTTATTTGTTTACTTTACGTGTTTTAAGATAATTCCAATTTTCATCAGCTTGGATGTCAAATTCTTCTTTTTCCTGAAAATATTCTGTTTCTTACACTGCATAGAAGAACTATACGCATTTGCATCCTGCACAACAAGATGTTGTCATCAAGATGTTGTGTTTTTCTTTATCAAATTAAGCTGCTTTTTACCAATTTATTGTATTTCCAGTTCCTCCAAGTCAGATATTTTTGTTGTTGTGCTATGTATTCAGTTTTGAGTTATGGACTTTTAAATATCAAAGATATATACACGGTGTTTTTTGAAAGTAAAATTATACAGTAAATTATCTAGTGTCCACTATGGTACACTTTAAATAGGCCCTTACAAAATGACTTACATGAGATACGGGGGCTACAGCATATTTATTAAGACTCTTCAACTCTGTATGAAACTGGAGCAGTCAGAAGTAATGGTGTCTGTTGAAAGATTCTTTATCATATGAATTTACTTTTAGTCATCTATTATTTATTTCAGCTATTTTATATGCCATTATAATAAATATTATGACAGAGAAAGCTTTTATGCTTCAACTTATTGTACTGCTCTTCACTTCCTTGCAATCCTTCAGGAAAATGTAGCTATGCTTTACCTATATTTAACGTAAATCATCACTTACATTTGAATGAAAAATTCACTATGAAAAAAGGCTCCTTCTTCAATACCAAGACACAAATGCACAATCATGTTTATTGCCAAACTACTCTACCATGCAGTGTTCATTTTTAAACAGTTTTTAAGCTGTAAAGTGAATACATTGCATATAGTGAAATTGCTTGCTTTCGGGGTGTTTTCTCTTTCTTGTTAGTTTCTGGCTCAATAAGCATTTTTCTAGCATGAGTGCAAAATATGACCAATTACACTTAAGCATTTTTAATATTTTTGCTCCAATAAGGAGCAGCTTAGATACAAAGCTAAACAAACTGTTTTCTGGTGTTATTTAGAGCAATGAAACTTAACCTGGAAATATTGATAAAATGCTTTTAGAACTAGACATGAAACCATGAAATACAAGATAAAAATTTCTTTCTTTGCACTTTTCAAAATGTTACTGCGTTGTGTTTAAAAGAGGAGTTGTCAGGAAGCAGGGAATGACCTGTCTTCAAATGTTTCTTCCTAGATGGAATGTTGATGCCTGGACGTTGTTAGCCTTAAACTTCTCTTCGGGCTTCATGAAATGCAAATACTCCCCATCCAAAAAGCACCGTTTCAGTGGGTTCTTGCTGACCTTGTTTTCACAAGGTTTGGTGAAGAGCAGAAGTGTAGCCATCTCTTGAGTCTCTTCTGATTTTGGGCAGTTTGCCCAGCTGGTCTGAGTCTGGGTGAGAAAGTGGCTTTGGTCACCTTTGGGACATTGGTCCTGGGGATCTGCACCGAGGGCACCAGCTCATTCGGCACAGGCTCTCAGCAGCACCACGTAGTGAAGCTCTTTTAAGTTCTTGTATTAAGAAGTGCACTCTTGAAGTTATTCTACACTTGTTCTATTATTTAGTTTCCTCTTAAGTGATGTAATGTAAAATAAAATAGTAGAGGGAGCATTAATACCTTTTGTTGATTTCATTTTAACATTGCTGGACATTTCTGTCTTCATGTGTTGATTTTACTGATGTCAGTTTTAAGACTGTCTTCTGTATTTTGGAAAGTGACAAGTCCCATTTAAGATTTCACAACATAAAATGAGGCATAATTCAGTACTGAAAATATGTGAAGTGAAATGGTGAGAGACATCAGCATAATACAATTATGACACATTAGATCAGGATTTGCAGCCTACCATTAACAATCAGTTCTGACTGTGGATTACAATTACAGTTATGATGCCTTTTAGCAAAAATGTTTTTTAGTTTTATTTTTTATTAAAAAACATGTTTGCTTTTTCTATAAATACACAATAATGCCACAATCAGTGCTACCTAGGCTTTCAGGGAAAGAGGGAAAGCATTATAACAATGGTAAAGCTGAGCTACTGTAAAAAAAAAACCCAAAAAACCCCCAAAAAACAAAACACAACAAAAACCCAACAAAACCCCATTCTACTTGTCCTTGATTGGAGATATTCTTACATTATTAAGAACATACCTTGCAAGTATATTGCCTTATTCATAGGAGTAAGAGTGGGAATATTAGGAATGCAAATGGTTTGATACCACGGGCTTAGCATTTCACCTCCTCGAACTATACTGGGAACTGATGGTCTAGAAAGCACCTCAGTGGAGTTAAAGGTGCTTGAATCTCCGTTGACAAGGGAGAATCTGAAAAAAAGCTGTGGACTTGCCTAAGCTTGTGGTTTGTAAACTGGTTCCTTCCCCAGTGACTGTCTGGAGGACATACTCATTTGGCTTCTGGCAGGTCTTCAGAAGCTGAGGTGGCAACTCCTGATCCCAGTCCTTTGGAAGGCACATGCTCCAGTTCCTCCTGTGAGGAAAATGGAGCAAATGGGAGTCTCTGTGCTCGGCATGTACCTATGAAGGAAATACAGACTGTTACTGTTGCCATAAGGTTTTTAAAAAGCAAAAATAGGGAGAAAGTTGGAAAAAAAAGTGATTTTGCCATTTGCCTTTGCTATTAAATGGAAAAAAATTACTAAACCCATCCTTTTTTTTCCTTCTCCATTTTTGCTTTTTTGGGGGGGTCATTTTAGATACAGTTTCCTGAATTTCTTGACAAATGTTTTCTTTGTCTTTTTCTGTAACTGTATGTGCATCAAAGCTAAAGGAAAAAAAGGTGACATAGTGTTAAATTGTTTGAAATAAATTCTCTTAGGGAAAATGGAATATGAACAGAAAGGTGGTGTCATTGATGAACTGATGCAGAAAAAACATCATTATAGTTTGCATTTGATATCTAACATTCAACATTTTATCACTTTCAGTAGTTTATTTCTCATTTGTACATTTTCAATATATTTATCCAGAATTCCAGGCAAGTAAAAGCCAGTTCAGAATTGTGGCCTGGAAAAGCCACAGTTCACTTAGTTCTGTGATGACTTTCACAGCAGTGGTTGCAATGAAAATAGACTTGTGGTTCATTTTTTTTCTGAGATTTGGAGTTTAAGTGTTTCAAAAGATCTGAGAACAGGGTTCTTAAAGCTGGAAATATTGAGAAGAGTTGTTTTGGTGGTGCTTAAAATTAGCACCTTCAGGTCAACCTGTTATTTCGTGGGATTACATGTCCTCTTCTAACCGAAAAGTTGGTTTTAAGAACACATGGCATTTCCTTAGAAGATATTAGTAAACTCTTATTGTATGAAAAACTGTGTAGGCTGATCAGTGGTCTTCTGTACTCATTTTGTACTGTCTTCTATATCACTTGCTATGAACAATAGATCATTTTGGATTAATATGTGTAATTTTGAATTTAGGTGTTTTTTATAGAGTATTTACTGAGTATTTTTGTGTCGTCATGGTATGTAAAAAATACCATGCATTAAGAATAATGCTTACTCTGTTTTTTATTTCATGAGTTACCTAGGTTTCACCAGCTAAATGGAAGTAAAAAAGATCCCATATTAACCTTAACACTACCTTGTGTCAATTCATTGTATTCTGTGTTACATAGTGTATGTTTTCAGCAGAACCACAAAATTGCAATGCTACTTTTGGCACTAAATGTTGTGCTCGTCCATTCTTTTTGATGATTTGTATTCACTTTGGGGTTATAATGTTAAACAAGGGAATCAGACAAGTTTCACAGCACATTTACTGTAACATGATCCTGTGAACTAAACTTGCTGTTATTTATCTTTTTTTTTTTATTATTTTATATTTTCTCTTGTTCCAGCATAAAGCCAAGGTAGAAGCAATGACCTTAGACCTTGCTTCTCTTCAGAGTGTGCAGCGCTTTGCTGAAGCATTCAAATCCAAGAATGTGTAAGTACTCAGAAAATTACATGTCATAATTTCTTGTTATTTTAATGTCTTTATCAGCTGAGGACAGTTGGCAGAATTCACCATAGCTGGACTGAGCAGCAACTACAGCTACTAAATGATCTTTTTGCAGGATTTTTCTTTTAACATAAATTGAAGTTCATTTGTTTTCATCATTAAAAAAAATATTATGGATCTATTATTATTCCAAGTGTAGCCCCAGCTTTAAAGAGAGCATTGATAGCCCTGTGGCTATTGAAAAAGGCCAAAGATGAACTGCATAAAAACAAGCTCAAGCTACTTTTATCAGTTTTGCAGTGGTTTGGAAGAGGTCAGGGATGAGCAATTAGTGTACTCCTTGTCTTACTTCCCTTTCCAACCTTCTTTCTCTCTCTTTTTATTTTTAAAGCATTAAAAAATATCCCTATGTGCCAGAGAGCTCCATTTTCCAGACCTGTATCTGTAATAGCCCATAATTAAAAAAAAAAAGGGGGGGGGGGAGGGGATGATAATGACATCGTTTAACAATAGACAAATTTATACGGAGTTAATCAGGTTAGCTTCCAAATGGTTTGTTTAATTTAGCTTGAACAGAACAATGAATCTCTAAATTGAAGAAATTATTTGAAATCTTTAAGTGCCAACACTTGACAACGAATTCCACACTTTGTGCTTTTATCCGCAGTTTGACCCATTGATGGTTGTGACCATTTGATCTTAGCTTTTCCTGCCTGTATTTCTGTAACGCATGTACAGCTTGCTGTGCTTCTCAAGAGAATATGGCCTCTTAGACAGCTTTGAAAATATATTGTTGTAGGGCAAATATATAACAAAGAATGTTTTTTCACTTCTGAAATACTGCCAATGCTAAATCTTGCATGAAAAGACAGATGACATTTTAGTACTTATAGGTCTTTTTAGATTCAAAGAATTGGCAAAACTGACTTCTAACCCAAGTTCCTTTACTGCCCAAATCCTTGGTACCTCTTTTCTTATCATTTCTTATCTTCATCTATTAAAAATTTGTTGAAATAGAAAGACAAATCCTTGCTGTGTTGCTACTTTAATACTAACTCAGTTTCATAATGTAAGAACAGTAGTTGTTAATTTAGCTTCTTCATGCTTTTAATGTATTACATTTCTTTCAAAACTATATGATACAGTGAAAAGTTAAAACCACCCTTCTTCCAAATGCAAGTCTTAACTTGATTTGTATGTTGTAGATGATATCGTGGTCATCCTAGCTAGTGCATTTGGTGTGCTTGCTTATAAATCCTTAGCAGTGAACCTGCTTAAATCAATTTTTTGCCAGAGAACTTAGAAAATGAGAAGATGTAAAATCAGTAAAGATATAGAATCAGTAAGACGTATTTCGCTTTTGTTGGCACACATTGTTTTACCAGTGTAGGTCTGTTAAGCTACATTGTCAGTGATGGACAGGTTTTACTGACGTTTCACTCTCATTTTATTTGGAAAAATTTTAGTAATAGACAGCATTTATAGCCTCTGCATTGCCTTCAGATATTTCTGTCTCGAATCCGTGCTCAGATGTGTGTGTGTGTCTGGCAGGACTACCCCAAGCATTATAGGAAAGTCTCAGGTCTGCATCTGTTGTGAGACTTGTGGGGTTCTGACCAAAATGAATTTCCAGTTGTATTTTGTTTAAAGTCTGAGGCTGGATGGAAACCAGACCCCACACACACTGCCTGCAGCAGCAGATCTTTTATCTGATACAGATATGGAAGAGTTACCTTACAATCATCTGCGCTGTCAGGAGAATGGACTGGAAGACCTACTAGGTCTTTCTGGCTCTGATTTTTTGTGATTTAACTATGTCTGGATACGGTCAGAAAAGCAATTACATGGCAGTAGCACCTTATTACTACAATGCTGGCCCTCTGTGTTTTCAAGCCCTAATGGACACTAACTACTTTTGTCTCTTTGTTTATTTGTTTTGCTGTAGCGTCCAGAGGCTTCTGTCAGATCAGTGATTCCTTTGCATTAGTAGCTTTTTGAGCAATTGAAAGAAATCTTAGTGGCCGCGGCGACAGCGGAGTCTTGTTCTTTCTGCTTTGGCCAGTCTGTCAGCTGATAGCCTAATTTCCTTAGCAGGCTTTGATATCTCTGATTTCATGCACCTGTAGGAGAAGGCATTCTGTGACACACTGTAAGTCCTGTTAATGAGCATAAGAAATATGTTATCAGGAGAAAGTATTCTTTCTTACAAATTCCTTCACAATAAAATACTAGAAAAAGCAAATAAAACGCTTTCTGAGTTGTATAGATCTTGGTTTCTGGGAAAAAACTACAATAATTTTAAAATGTGAAGGAGAAACTTTGTATGAACACACATATTTTAATAAAGATCTGTATTTTTGTTTCTCACAACACGTTATGTGAAGAGGCCTTTAGTATCCAGTGTTTTCTGGGATACTTCGGTGGTCTTGGAGACACCTGACCTAATAACTGGAAAATTGTAAAACAGATAATAGATTTGCTTTTTTTTTGAAATCCAGCTTTTCTGGGACACGTGTTGCTCTAGGTACTATTTTATGTCAGCAGATAATAAGGGTATACTCATAGTCACATTACAATCTGGGAGCCTGTTTATCCCTGGTTGATGGCTGTTGCAAAAGAGTCTTCAAGACCCGTGTTTCACCGGTCTCCCCCCAAATAAGAAAACTAAAATGGAACTACTACAGAAAAAGGATCCCTAAATTTCATTGAGTTAAACCACCAAAACCTATCACGGTTGGGGAAGGTGGTGGTGGGAGTGCTGGGAGCAGAGGGGAAATTGCTGAGATAGTAAATCTCCTGCCTTAATCAAATAACTTGTAAAGGGAAAAAAAGTGCCTTCTTGAAGGTGCTTGAGAAGTGGACAGATTATGGAAAGTACATAAAGAATGAAGAAATGTCATCCTCTACTCAGCAGGAATTTAACAGGGGCTGGTTGCATACAGAAAAAAATGATGCAACAGAGGGAGCATTGAGAAAAACATTAATAATAAACAGAAGGAAAGAATTACTCTGAAAAGAAACATTTAATATAAATTGGAGTAGTAGTTAAGACCTAAGAAGGCTTCCTTGTTTGAAAGTGAAAATCAGATGATTCATCTTGAAGTTATCATGCTTCTGAGATTTGATAGGAATTTTTTTTATTCCTGTTTGGATTTGTTGGGTGCTGCAGCCTTCTCCACAGATAAAATTTGGGCTCGGAGTATATAAACACTGGTAAATTATGCTGTATTCCTATAAATATATTATAGAAAATCCTTCATACTCACAGAAAAAAATATTTTTTTTGTTTGCATTATCTATACTCTTGAGTTGATGCAGCTGTTTCTCTTTCTGAGATGTTTTTTTATATCCAGGCAGTTTCAAGGGCTTTGCAGATTATTTTAGATCCTGCAGTTCTGTGATGGCAGCAGAATATGAAGTTCCTTTACAAGCAGAACAATGCTCTTTGGTTTTTCTTGCTCTCCCAGTTAGGAAGATTCTGTGGGCACAGTAAGGTGAGGGTAATAACTTAGTTGGATCTCCAGAAGTCAGAAGAGAGAATAAACCAATATTGCTGCTTAACGCTTGATCTACCTCTTAATTTATTGTAACACAACCTGAATACACTGTGACTAATACATAAAATGGAACTGTAAGTTGGTAGAAGACAGTGCTGAAGTATTTACACAATAAATTCTTTAGAGAAAGCCAGTTCATAATGTTCTGGTGATGGTGACTAATTTTAGGTTCGCTTGTAGTTTGAAATACAGTGCTGTTTTTTCTGTGATTTTTATTCTAAGTATATTTTTAAAACCGTAATTTCTGGCTATCTTTTAGTATTTCTGGCTTCTTTTCTGGAGAAGCATTCCCTACTGGATATTTCCACCAGGAGTGAGTGACCTCCACCTTCCTTCCATGTGAAGACAGTTAGGATGAGAGTAGGAAAAGAGGTCTCAGTGTGTCTAAATGGCTGTATTTGTTCAATTTGCTTCTTTTATCAGTATCTAGTCTTTCCCCTCTGCTAGTTTCCAGCTCAGGCAGTTGATTGAATGTCTCTGTTATGGAAAATCAAATAAATGATCTGTTTATAATAATGTTCTGGGCTAAGATGGATTTGGCATGAGCTGATTTTTCTGCAGTTGGAAGAGGCAGAACAACCAATCTTTCAAATTAGGCTTTTGGAACTAAAAAACACTGAGTCGAATCTCCTCTTCATTGAATGGGCACAATGTGAGGAATTATGGTTGGTATTAATCCACTTTATAGACAAAATGACTGCCCTCCTGTGACTGGATGCAACGTAGCATTTGAATTCAGTCAGCATCAGTGTTTGATAGCTCAGGGTCTGCAGGATTTGCTGTTTGTGTAAGAGTGTCCATTTGAGGCTGGGATACTTTGTTGTCTGTTTCCCAGTTTAGTCATCACTTATTTAACTAAAACCTGCCTAATTTAATTGGGGGTTAGCACTAATGTTTCCATTATAAAATTTCCCAGTAGCTACCTGTTGCCAGTATTTGCAGTCACAGTATTGTGGCATTTGCCTGATGCTCAGCATAAGATTTCCATGATCAAATGGTCCGTGGGCAGAAGTGAGCAGTAAAGCTACAGATGAAATTCTGTGTGCATCTTTACCTCTGAGTGGTGCATCCTGCTGCTTGGTTTGAATTAAAGTTCTCTTCAGCCAAACAGTAAGACATCAATTTAATGTTCTCAATGTTCAAGGAAAAAAAAAAAAAAACCCACCGGAAATTATACTGAAAAGTCTCGAATTACTTTAAAGATATAAAATAGTGTTTGCCAACAGCTACTACTTAGAATTTTCTGAACTAGCAGCAATTCCCAACGATACAGGACTTCCACATGTAGATTTTCACTGCACTTAGTTTTCTATATTTTAAAATAGGAAATTTTTTTGTGGTTAGAATTGGCATATGCTACCAATTTATTAACTTATGCTGTGTATAGAAGTATGGTAAAGACAGTGGTTATGAATTATGATTCTCCACTTGGAACTTTAGTCTCATCTTATTTCCCTAACCAGACCCAAAATGTAGAGGGCCAGATTTTCAGCTGGCCTCCTTAACTGAAGCCTCAGACTCCATGAGTACATTCATTTTTCATGCTGCAAGCAGAAGTGCTTTGAAACCTTGCGGGTGCAATTAAGAATTCAGAGTCTGCTGAAAAATCACTCCAGAATAATGTTTTTCTGCAGTTTCTTGTGTTATAAGTGACATATTTCAGGTGTGCTAAATTTTTTTTTTTTAATTCCAATTTAACCACACTTAAATCATAGACATTGTATGATAAATTCTATTAATACATATAAGTACATATGTAAAAATGGGATCTGTTTAGCAGGTTGTCGCATACATAACCTAAAAGATCAGGAAAATAGGGGAATGTTATTTAAATGAATTATTAGTGATGCCATTATGCCAATATGCTTAATGTTCCTGAGTAGATGTATATCTGTCAGAGATGATTGTTGGCACTTCATATTGTCTTTCAAAATTTGAAGGTGTTTTCTAACACTGTACAAATCTCTTTGCCATTTATAGAAATACTTTTTTGTGAATTGAAACTGGTAACAGTTGAGCTATTGTATTTGTCTTCTCAACTTAGAATTCAGTTCTGACAGTGCCACTGAGACACAGGCTTCTGGAAAACATTGTACATTTTGAGATATCAAAAAATATCCACATTGAATTAAGTTTTGAAACATGCATAGTTCAGAAGTTACTGTTGCAGACAGCTTGTATCTTAAATTTAAATAAGATCAAAGGCTGACTGCATTTGAAACATACATAATAATATTAGGGTGAAACTTTTTTTTTCCTCTTTGTGGTGGTACTGTGCCTTATTAAAGCCTAGGGATTGGCTTTCTGCATAAATATATTTTTCTTTTTTCTTTTTCCTTTTTTTTTTTTCCCCTTCTTTCTTCTGTTTTTAAGCTCTCATACACAATTACCCCTTTGTGGTAGCATGTGTCAAGTCATGTGGATCCGAAAACTGTTTCCAAGTATTTTTTAAATTAAAACTCTCTCAAGCTTAACCCCTGCCCCCTTTTACTGGAGACAGAGATCATGACGTTTTCACTAGATCACTTTTAATTTCAGCTGATGTATTGTGGAAATATCTCCTGCCTCAGAACATTTATAATTTTTTTTTAAGTAGAAGTCCATTTAAAAATAAAGATAGGATTGACAGTTCACGATAACTTTACAGTTGCTTCTGCAAAAACATTAAGTATTTTTACATATTCCTAACAGAAAGATTTTGCTAGGCATTTGTTACATAGTTTTATAGCTGTGGTGTGTAAAATTTGCAAACTTGCCAGTTTGGATACTTTGAACTCTTCTCGCTGTAAACCAATGAAGAAACCCTGACGACCCTCCAGTGGCTGCCTGCTCAGCTCACTGGTTATTCTGGTTGCTGCTTTGATCCATGTGTCTGTACCTACGTCCAAGCTGAGTCTGAGGTGGTTCATGAAGTCTTAGGGTCCTGTCTTCCCAAGCAATTTCCACAGGATGCACCAACTGTAAAGGCCGTTTTGAGTATCTAAGGAAGTAAAATACGTGTGACTTAATGTGCCTGATTAAAATGCATTCTGTTGCAAATAAAACAAGGATTTTGCAGCATTATAGCTTAATGTATTTTAAGATAATCTATGTGTTAATTGATGCTGTCTTCTAAATATTCTGAAATATAAGGCAAGAGTAGCTATTTAATTACATATACATTAAAATGTATTTAGTCTATTTAGTTAAAGGCTTTCTGTGGAAGATAATTAAAACACATGAAGGCAGATTGTGCTGGCACTTAGGTATGGAAACCTTACTGCTGACATTAGACAGGCCATGGATATACCACATGTGTCTTAATCTTAGCATCCAAAAATTTGCGTTATAGTCTGAAAAGGTTGTATTTCTTCATTAGCTATTCCCAAGGCACCAAAAATCCCAGAGGAATGTCAAAGTACATTAATTTTTATCACAACATGGAATCTTTCAGGTCTGAATGGCAGCACACAGCTGCTAGGGGCTTTCTGAACTCTATTACAGCTCCATATATCTCTAGGCAAAACAGAGGAAGGAGTTGTCATTGGCAAGTGAAATGTTCAAAATGCATGAAGTGTTTTATTGTTTGAATGATCAACCATGGTCCCAAAAACATTTTTGAAGGAGTTAGCTGTTTTCAATGGGAATATGTAATAAAAGTAGTAATTGACCTTCCTTGTAAGTTGTAGCTTTCTTTTTTCTAACAAGTACTTAGTGTGTACAAATGAAATGAGTATATTTAGAAGTATGTGCAGAAACAACAAATCATTCCATGGTTATTGCAAAAATGAATTTTTCTTTACAGCTGGCTCTTGCTTGTTTGTAACTGCTTGTGCATATGTCTAAATAATGATTTGCTATTGGGATTTTTGAAAAAGATGTATGTGTCCACTTTGAGGTGTCCTTAGGTGAGCTGCTGAATGAAAATTACCAGATTCTGGATATTTTCATTACTGCTGTCTTCTAAACATCAGGGAGATATAAAAAACCCCAACAAACCAACAAAATATCTTTGAAAGGCAGAGCGAGGAGGGGAACGAAACGCTCCTCTTACTGTGCCAGGGTTTGAGAAAAGGAAGAGGATGCAGAATGGAAATTATGGAAAGTTGAATGGACAGAGAAATTAAGTTGCAGAGCCCTGTTGTATCCCTCTTCTACCCCAACTTGGCCCCAGGACTTTGAAAATCCATATGTATGGAAGTGTTTTGAATCCCCAGGGATGCAGAACTATCAAAGGTGCAACATCCTCACAAAGGAAAATGTGGTTTCTTGGAAGGAGTTTGGTTTGAAAGGTGGTGCTGAGGAGGCACTGAGGTGAGGGAAGAACAGCACTGACACCTCTTGCTACTGTCAATGCCCCAAGCATGCTGTGTGCTGTCAGGCAGGGGGAATTTGGGATTAGTTCATAGCTATGGAAAAGGGAATTCAGAGGATTCTGAAAAGGGAATTCAGAGATTCCATTATCAGTGGATAATGGGCCCCCAAAAGGTGAGAGAATCCCTGGTATGAACCTAAGGGAAGGAGGAAACAGACCATATGCCTGTAAAAGATAATTCTTCCTCCTCCCTCTTGCCTTGTAGTTACAAGTTAAAAAGTACGAATATAAATCTTGACCTTCATTTTTAAGCAATATTTTGTTATCAAAAGAAAATGATTTACTGATGTAATGATTCCAAATAAGAAAATATAGATTAAAAAGTTTCTGATTTCTCAGATTTATATGCTTGCAGTGAATAAATTAGCCAAGTGTGGGAGACAGATCATGTCAACAAATTAAACCTCGTTCCTGCTTTTCTTATTTTGTGTGTCGTCCTTGTGAAACTCATATGAGAGTGGAAGGAGAAATCCCAGCTTGGATCATTTTTGAGGGAAAGTGCTTTGGGCAGTGCAGGCTTTACTAAGGTCAGTTTGAGGGCAAGATTACAAATGTTTGAAGTGTTAATCTTAAATGTTCAAAAATGTTAAATGTTTAAATCTTTATTTAATATTGGGTCTGAATTTCTCTTCAGAAGTTCAACCTTAAGATTTTCACAATAGTTGAAATTGCTTCTGCACCCTATTAAGAGGAAAAGTAGGCCTCTCAAACTCTTCTGTCCCCCTAGAGCTAAAATGACAGAATTTTTCTTCAAAGAAAGATAACTTATTAATTTCTGGAGGTGTAAGATGATGTGGATTTTTTTGGTTGTTGTTTTTTTTTTCCTCCGTGTGTGCAAGAAAAGCTAATAAAGGGAAAACCAGGACTAATGGATGTTTTCTGTTTAGTTCTAAGTCTGTTGAGACCTCTGTTCCTTCTCCAAACTTTTATGAAATTGTGTACTCAAGCTTTTATAGAGGTAATGAATAATGATTGAGAGATGGTTGACCTACATGGCAGTATGCAGATGATAGATTATGAAGACATTAGGGCAGCTGCTCATTATAATTCCTGTGTATTTGGTACGAAGGAAGCAGAACAGTTTCAGTCCACTCCCATTAATCTCTTGGAAGTGGGGCAAAAGTATTTGCTGATCAACAGTGTCAAATCCTGCAAAGAAATCCAGTCGGATGAATTTGAAAGAATTTTCCTTGCTTCTAGCAGGAGGTCATTCGTCGGGGCTCTAAGTCCTGTGTTAGTGGCTTGCCTTAAAATGAAGCCTGTCTGACAAGGATCCACAATTCTGTCTGCTGACAGGTGGCAATAGAGGGTAATTTTGCTAACTTTTCAGACAATATTTTTAGAAAAAGGGAAGTTAGACATTATTTGTTTCCAAAATTCATTGAGTTAAGCACTGCTTTGTCTTTCTTTGTTTTCGTCAAACTATCAAGATATTTTTGGGTTGGTGTTAAGATTATATGTTGTTCTGAGATTTTCTGCTGCTGCCTTGTTGCTCAGTTTCCCATTAGTGCTGCTTATAAACCCAAGAGGGATTTCTGGAGATGGTTGTTTAACTCTTTTTCTGGAGAGCCATAAACCTAGCCTGCGTCTTGGTTATTTCCTTTGTGAATACAGAGATTCCTTCACAAAAGGAAGTACAATTTTCTAACTTTGTGACAAAGTAACGTGTGTTCAGAGTTATGGGATGGAAAAGTTCTCTGGGCTGTGACTTTGCTTCTTTATGGAAGAGAAGTGACAACTCTCTGCCTTCTTTACTGGCCGTGACATAGGTCTACAGTTGCTTATGGGACTTTGGGGATATGGCGAGGCCTTTTCTGTTGAATTTCTGTGTAATTCCAAACAGTGTGAACTTTTCAAATCGCTTGAGAAGTGCCCCAGATGGTGTGACATTCTGCTTCATGGGAAGATTTGGAAGTATTCCCTTTGCATAATTTCTGGTTAACTATTTCATTACGTTTGAAATGGGAGAACACCAAAGCCAAGAACTCTGTTGACATTTTGGTGGTGTTTGTTTAACCTCCTAGTGCACAGGCTACATTTGTTGAAAAATATTATTCTTACCTTTGCAAATCATCAGTAATTAATTCCCTTGGAAATATCTACTGCTGCACACAGCCAGCTTGGGAGGCTGCTGACAGATCAGAGTTTTACATCAGGTGCTAACAAATTGATTATTAAATTTCATAACTAACTGATTTATAGCAGCAACTTAATTTCTGTATCTCTCTAATGTATTCACTTAATGCATTTTCAAAAGTGCAGAACATTTGGGTTTCTTTATGTTTCTAATGGTGAATATAAGATCTGAATGACTTGCCCAGCGCAAGGGTTAGTCATCACAGACTCATGAAGTGCACCAGATATTAAGAAGTTTTCAGCAGAGATATTAATAATTAAGAATATCCTTGTAAATTCAATGTGCTTTTTAACTTTCACTAAATTGTACCTGAAGACATTGTGAATAAAAACATTTTAAGGAGAGATAGGGGTAAATTTTCAAAACACTCTGCAGGGTTTTAACTATACAGTGTTTCCAAAAATACCAAGTAGGCTCATGGTATTGAGGGAGCAGCTTGGTAATATCGATACCAGGAGTAAACACTAAAGGAAATTTTCCTTTGCTGCTGACATCTTTTGTTGGCCTTAGCTGTGCTTTGATGTAGAATTACAAACTATTTTAAACCAAGCTGGGATTTTTTTCCTTGGGCTCAGGAGGAAGCCTAATGTAGATCGCAGCAATGTTTTTAATGAACGTGTGAAATCAAGGTCATAGTTCTGCTATCTCTTAAAAATACTCCCATCATGAAGCAAAGCTGTAGTGCCAGATGTGTGGTGTGAATTGTCATGTATCTTAAAAATTTTGTTCCTGCATAATGATATGTTCAGTGATATACAGCTCTGCACCATTGAGATTAGAATCTGTCTTCTGTGGCTGAAATTCATAACTATATGGTGGCTGTTACATAGGTAATCTCATTCATTTCCGGGTGTGTAAATGTCCCAGGTCACAAAAATTTCGATGACGTTTTTCAGTAATTGGACCTCTGTTAGCAGCCTGACAAGAGACTGGGAGCTTAATGGACATGGATCCAAATCCAAGAGCTGGTTCTTTCTGAGCTGAAATGAAGCACAACAGCAGTATCTATTGATACAACCTTTTAGGTTTCTTTGTCTAAAGAAATCAATTTTTAACCATGTAAAACCATTAATGCTAATTAAAAATAAAGGAATTCTAAAAAGGAATCTGATACTACCTTTTCAGTATGATATTAGTTTAAAATCTCTGTGTTTATTTTTATATTTCTTCACAGATTTTTCTGATAGAATATTGTAGATACTTTTAACTTTATGGATTCTTTATTTTTAATTACTTTAAGAAATTAGAATCATAAAAATCATAATTTTATTTCTTTTATAAAACCCAACTAAATTCCCTGACAATTTAAAAATGACTACATTTTATAGTTTTATAATTCTAGAATCGTCTTTTCAATTAATTGAGCTGACAGATTTAGGTATAGAGTGCGCATTTTGCCTCTGGTAGTTATTGTGCAATTAATATTAATGAAGGATGCTACGATTTGAATAGGTGGAATATAGTTTTGATTCATATGTGAGTACTTTCTCTCTTACTGGGGTCTGTTACTTCACCGTGCGTATGACAATTATCAAATAGAATTATGATCTTTTAAAAAGTGCCATATTTGCTTTTCCAGGGAACAGTGATGGTATTTTTTGTATTACTGCCATACTCATGTGCTTCAGTTCTCATACAGGAGGCTTTTATACCAAAAATTGCATCTGTGTTGAAGAAACTTTTTCCTTTTTCCCAGAAGATACACAAATCTGTAAATTAATGCTTGTTAGAGCTTTTCATAAGCTTTCAGGAGAGGTGATGAATCATCCAAACTTTCCACATATGCACTTTCAACCTTCGTGAAGCTTTCTCTTCCTCTTGGCAGATGCATCTTGAAGATGCAAAATGAATTTGGGTTTAAAAAAATTTAATAAAATATGCCTTGAAATGCTGGGTACCTTACAAAAAATATGATCCTGCATATCTTAGTTCAAGAGCCTGTTTGTGCTGTGTTGAGTGAAGCTGCAAAGATGAAACAAAGAACTGCCTTCTTTCACAAGTTGGTTTGAACAGAAAGAGAGAACCTTGCCTTTAAAAGGACAATCCCCATTTATCTTTAGTTTCTTTTGTGGGTGTAGTATGTATGTGAAGATGTAATGCTTATAAGTGTCACTGACCAAAAAGCAAATCAGAAATTCAGCACTTCAGAAAATGAGCTTCCCAAACTACACAGGTGTTTCGTACTGCTTCTGAAGCTTTTTGTTAAAATTTTCCAAGTTGGCACAAGTACAGATATTAGATTGTTAACTTCTTATTAAAGCAGACTACATTGGTAACTTCTGAGAGGGCTTGAAGTTAAAATTTATTTTAATAAGGAAATACAGCCTACTATTTATGTCAGTACTTATGTAGCTCTTTCAATATTCAGCTAAGGTGCATTTGGTTCCCCCAGAAATGTTTTTCTGAAAATTGGGCTGTCTAAATCTGGAGTTTTCAAACATGCCTGAAGGACTCTAATTACTAAGGTTTGTTTGGAAACCTAGGGCTTCATGTTTCACATTCTTCTCCAGAATCCCTTTTGCTGATGCTCAGAGTTGCAGTTTGTGTGTTCTTCAACCACTAGGAAAACGATCTGACTCTGGGTCTCCTGTCATCTTTTGTGTGTAGGAATATGAGGAAGTACTTGAAAAGAACTGAGGGCAAGCAGATATTTTTCTAAGTTGTGCTTCATTTAGTATCTTAAGAATTAGAGATTATGTTGGGTGGTTGATTTTGTTACAGTAAAGACATAATAGGCTGGAGTGGGCTCAACAAACAAATATGACAGACCTTAATATTGTGGTGTTTGGACATCACAGGTATTAGTGCTTGGTAAGTGCACGAATGAAAGGTATTTGTTTGGCCGTCATTATTTGGTGTGACCCTTCCTATTTAATTATTTTAATTTTTCTGGATCTTTGAATGAGAGAGGTATGTGAAAGTCTAGGTTCTTTTCTAACTTAGTTTGGTAGGATCTTAACCTTTGCAAAGCAAATTAGGAATGCTTCATTTCAAGTTCATAATGATTCTGTTTAAACTGGGTTAGCAGAGTCCAGTGAGGAAGGATTCTGTCTCAAGGATCTCTTGTGCAGTTTTTCCACCAAAGATTACAGCTGCTGGAGGATTTTTTTTTAACAGTGTACTTCATAAGCTGCAGAAGTATAAAACATGTGGGCATATGCCTTGTTGCGTTGTGTCCTTATTTCTTAATTGCTTTTCCCCTACCAACCGTGCAGATGTCATAAATAGATGCGTATCCTACATAAAGAAGTGGTAGGAAAAGTTTGTTTTCTGAATGCTTCAGGAAGAGACTGTTTCCTGATTAGCAACTGGGAGAACATTGATAGTGCTGAGGTATTTCTGGTGACCTGCCCACATGTGTCAGCCATCCACCTGCTGACCATTATTGCTGGGAACCTTCAGGACATAGGGAGTTTGCTATGGTCCTGTTGGTTCTCCAGATGCAAAGTGTTACCACTCTACTGGGTATTCTTGAAGAAAGTGGGGAAAGCTGTGTGGTCTCGCCCTGGCAGCCATCTTGAGATGGACTTATTTATTAAAGAAGATTTGGGCAGTGAGAAACAAAACTAAAAATTAAAACACCACCTTCTTCTCCCTCCTCTTCCCCCTGCCTTTTCCCCAGACTCACCTCCTCTGCCTCCCTGGCCCTGCAGGAGGACAGGGTGTTGTGGTCAGCCCACAAAGGCTCCTCTCTGTGCTCCCTCCTCCTCCTCCTCCTCCTCAGGCTTTTCCCCTGCTGCAGCAGAGGCTCTTCCCCACAGGCCCTTCAGGAGACACCTGTCCAGTGTGGGGCAGCAGGAGAATTCCTCCTCCTCTTCTCTCACCCTGCTCTTCTTCACTTTTTCCCCTCATTCCTCTCTACTCTGTGGCCTTTTGCCTTTCTTCACACAGGCTTTCCCTGAGGTGGTGCCAGCACCAAGGTGCCGGGCTGTGCCCTGTGGTGGGGCCTCTGAGGAACTGCCTGGGACCAGCAGCTCCTCACAGAACCCACCCTGTGGCCCCGCTGCCACCGAAGCCGTCACACCTTGGCCCAGTCCACACAGGAATGGGATTAACTGTATTTCATTGAGATTTCTTTTTCCTGACTGCGGTTTTTATTTAACGCTTCCGATAATTCAGGCCTCTTCACATTCTGATCTGCAACGCGGCTGTGTTTGGGGTTCCCTGGTGTCTGACAGAGGACGGCCTGGAGTCCACCTTCCAGGTGAACCACTTGGGACATTTCTATCTCGTCCAGCTTCTTGAAGACGTTTTACTCCGGTCATCTCCTGCTAGGGTTGTGGTGGTGTCCTCTGAGTCACACAGGTTAGTGAATGTTACCTTTGATCTATGTGAAACCTTTAGTCCTTGCAACATAAAACAGCGGGGGCAGAACTGTGAAACTTTCTTGAAAATGGAAGGCCTTGTTCTAAAGCATTTGTGTTTGAATAATCTTTTTTTTTTTAAAAAAAAAAGAAGCGTTACTAATGCTTGTGGATGTTACTGGATTTGGCTCTGTTGGTGGATAAAATGTGTTCTAGTTCTATGACAGGATGTAGGAATTTTTTGATCATTCTTTGTATGAATGCAGATTTTCGCCACATTTCAGACCACTCATTGATTTTGTGAGGAGATGGAATAATAATTGATTAAATCTGAATGGCATGACCTATATTGATTTGTCATTCAACAACTTCAACATCTTACCAAGAAGAATGTGCAGTTATTTTAGCAGGAGAAACAATGCAATTAAAAACTGCTAGATGAAATCCAATTGTTTTATAATGAGAAATTAGGGAATTCAATGCAGACATTAGCTGTATAATTGTAAAATGGGAAGTAGTGTAGTTAATACATATTAGAAATCTGGCCATGCCTCTTTTAGTGAATTTTTTAATTAAAATGTTAGATGCTTGTCTTTTCTACTGCCAGGAGAAGTACAGTTGGCAAAAAAAGACGTTGATGAGGTTTGCTTTATTTCAGACATGTTTGTGGTGTTTGTGTTAATAACTGAAAAGATGGATTTGATTTAAATAAAGTTCATTGTGCAAAATGCATACCCCAATTCTGAAACCACTTACTGCCTTCTGATTTAGTTCAGGGACTGCAGGATTAGACCTATAATGTCCAGCTTTAACCATTACTGTTGATTTCTATTTCACTTTTGGTCATGTGTAACAGCTCTAGCAAACCAAAAGGAGGAATGTGTGAGTGCTGCTTCCCCCCCCCCCCCCCCCCCCCCCCCCCCCCACCTTCATATTTCTGAAATGTTTTAGTGACCCAGAATGAAGCTTATTTTTTTAATCATGTTTCCATAAAATGTAACCCCAGGGACCTGGTAGAGAGAGACCAGCCAAGGGTCAGGCTGAAACCTTTATCACTTCCAAACACAGGGGCTTACAGTATAAATGACACACTGCAGATAGATTTACTTTTACCATTTTAAATTTATGATGGCTGAAATGAAAGGAAGCAATAGAAAATGCCAGTAATAATCCTCCCCAGTGTTAAAAGACATGAAATGTCTAGTAATTAGGTGGTAACAAAATCTGGACATCCTTATCTTTGCAAATCACACCAGGTTTGTGAAAGCAAGTAGCAGAGTCCTGTTAGGAGTGAGGGAGGCTACTGCGGGGCAGGCAAGATAGCTCTAGAAATAAATCTGCCAACTCCAATCACTTGCCAGATGTGCAGGGCACAACGGGATACGTATAAATGAGCTGTTATTTAATGGGAGATTATGTTGAATTGTCAGCTGCTTGTTCCCCTTTGTAAGTTTGTATCTCCGGTAGTATTTTAAATGACATCTTTGTTCTTCACTGTATTAAGTGCTACGTGTAACTAGACCTCTCATCCCTGGACATCTTTATGTGTGATTTTGAAAACGTTTTTAAAGTGCTCATTGCTAACTCAATAAGATCGGCCAAGGTTTATAGAAGCCCATCAAGAAATAAGTAACAACAGTCTACTTTGGAGTACAATAATAAATGCAACTAATAAATTTCTCTTGTTCTAAGGGGTCCAATTTATGTATTATGGCAAATCTTAATGCTTAAACTGATCATTGCAAATAACCATGCTTTCTCTCCCAAACTGTTTAATGGCAAGAAGCTGATGTAAGGAGTTAGTTTATGCATTAGATATTATTGGGTAGTAGTACTTTCTGACCTACTTGAGAACTCGGAGCCTTAAACTATGTTGTAAAACAGAAGTGTTGGTATCTAATTACTTCCATAAACCTTGGCTGGATCTTTTCGCTGGAGTCAAGACCCCCTGTTAGGGGAAAAATAAAGTCCCATGTTTGCAGAAAATACTATACTAGAGTGCTCCAAGGCAAAATATTTATTTGCCTCTCTGGTTCTTCCTTCGTTTCTAGTTACTTCTCGGATTCAGCTCAAATGAATTCTGTTTAAATTAAGCTTTTGGGTACTTTAAGCACATCATATTAAAATCAGAATAATAAGTAGGTTGACTTTCTTTCTGTCTTTATTTCTGTGTTGTTAATTTGATTGTACAGCCCTTATCCTACTGAATTCAATGGGATTGCCGACATAAGTAAGATTGACTCATATAAGCACACTTGCAGGGCTGGACTCAAAATGTGCCACCCTGTTTCCATTATACAGTATACACAAAGTATTTTATTTATAGATTATTTTTGGTGTCATAAATGATTACTTGAGGAATGAATATAGGAAATTCCTCCCAGAATAGTCATGTTAATTTCAGAAATGTAGTCTGTCTAACTGAAAATTATGAAGGAGGAATTTTGTTGTTGAAATTGAAGGGCTAATTCGGCAAGATATGTAACACCCTGGATTCCTCTTGACTTCAAATACTGTAGTATTTCTCCGAGTGTATTATAATTCTGCTCACAGAATGAATGTAGAATTTCCAGCTGATCTCTTCATTTCTGGGCATGAGATGCAAAATTAGTAAAGATATTTTAAAACATTTTTCTAGTGTGTACTATAATTATGTTTATCCCTGTTCTCCCCAGCTGATTCTGAAAACTCTGAGTATTAAAAAGAGCTTGCTAAATCCTTTTTATTTTTAGTAGCTATTCTGAATGAAACAGATCTGTAAATGTAGTGTTATTTTCTAATATTAAGATACACTAGTAAATTGATAAATCGTAAGAATCGGGGGAAAAATGCTATATGGAAGCTTCCTTTTCTTCATTTAAATGTCTTTAGAAAATTCACTACTTTGTTATTAAGGAAAAAAAAAAAAGGAAAGAAACAAACAGCTGGTGTTTAATGACTCTGTCAGACCCAATTAAAAAACATCAACTAGTTACTTTGATTTGTGTTCAACCATGCCATGGGTATACTTAAAAACATTATACTCTGCCAGAACTCATTTTGGCTTTGTTTACATTTATCTTTTAAACATATAAGACTATTGATGGCAAGTTACCAAGGTTATAACCCCTTTATATTCATCAATTTTTAATCTAAAAAAGAGTCTAAGAGGCAGTGAGACTCATCTATAGTTACTTGAACACTTAAATGAAAGTGTGCAGTATGTGAACACTGGATGAAATAATCAGGGGAAGGGAAGAAGGGGAAATGAAAGGATGCTGTTTTTCTCTGCTGCTAAAGTATAGCAGCAGAGAAAATTTCTTCCAAGAAATTCTATATTTCTTCCAAGTTGATTGTGCTTTCATGGATCTATGGCAAAGTCTTTTTTTGGATTTAAAATAAAGTTACTCGTAAGTTACATACAATGCTTTTAACTCATTAAAGCCATTTTGGGCTTGTTTTTATTTACTGTTTGCTTTGATAATTATTCAATAATTTTACTGCTATATTATATGGGACTATTCCTTGGATTTCAGGCACTTTCCAGTAGATGCTTTCAACTGCTAAATAAACTGTTGTTTTATGTAGGTTCTATCCAAGTTCTACTCTGTTGTCTATGTTTTATGTTGTTCTTAATGAGAGTGAAATTAACTCTGGGATATCTAAGGCATATTTACTGTTTTTTAGATTTACAGACATTAAAGACTCCTCTGGAAAACTCGATTTCAGCCTGCTTTCTCCATCTAAAAAGGAGTATTGGGCTATGTTGGCCTACAATCGTTCCAAGCTTTGCAATATATTGTTCTCCAACGAGCTGAACCGACGCCTTTCTCCCCATGGGGTGACGTCTAACTCGGTCCATCCTGGAAATATGATGTACTCCTCCATTCATCGCAGCTGGTGGCTCTATACCCTGCTGTTTTCCTTGGCTCGACCTTTCACCAAATCCATGGTAAGTGAATGGCTTACACTAGTCCCACACATCTTCATTTTTCAAATCAGGAGAGTAAAGTTATAACAATCCAGATGTTTGTACCTGCTTTGACCTCTTGCCTTTATAACTGCCACCCTGCTTTTAATGACAAACATCATGCCAAGACAGCGCTCTAAGAGAGGATTCTTCAACCATTTTAGATCTTCAGTAAAGGTACCTGGTTAGATGGAGTGCATGACTTCCTTGTTTGAAGATACAATTTTCACTGTGATTTAGGTAGTTGTACATCTTAGGTGTGGGATAGTTTAGAGTTATTTCTGTACTCAGAATACGTAAAACATCAAAAAAATTGCTTTGGTTTTTAAGTGGAATATGCTTGACTGCATTTTTTTATGAAAACAGATGCCCTAGTTAGAAAAGATACTAGACATTATTAATGGCTGAGGGAAAGTGTTTTCAGTGGTAAAAGCACCTTCATTCATATTTAAAAGAAACACAACAACCCAACAATTTTCTCAATTCTTAGGAAGTGCTGAAGGCAAAGGGTGTTTTCCCTTTGTCTCCATTGGACTGGGACCATGACGTAATGAAAGGCTTCACAGTTCTTTCATAGCCAACATTATGAGGCTTCATGATATAAGAATTTGCAGCATCTCCAGTGCTTGGAGGGGTTACTGTTATCCCTTGAACCTCTCTCCCAGGTTATTTATAAAGAGTCCAAAGTTGTTTTTAGGCAGAGAATGACTTTGACTTCATTGAGAACTGGCTTCCTTTAACCTTATTGACTGTTTCTCATCCCTATTCACTGACAAAGACAGATATTCCCAAATGGGAGTGGGGAGAGGCTTTCTTCCTTTGAGTGTTTGCAGCTATGAATCTGAAATGAAAAGTTTCATACCCCTGCAGAACTCATCTAGCCGTGGCAATTTGTTAACGCCCAAACTGGGCCCCTTTTATGGAAGACTTCACAACTGACAAGAGTGGTTGTGGTGTAATGTAACTTCCTGTCTCCCTGAGCTGGCAATACAGACCAAATTAACTGGTTTTATTTGAAAAAGAGCAGAGAAGGAATTGTGGAACGTGAGGGATCCATCCTTAAGTAGCTTGATCTACTGCATAGCCTATAGTAGCTGAGCAAATCGATGGTGGAACTTGCATGGACAGTTGCAAAAGTACACTTAATTATCATTGAGATAATGAAATTAATCTTAATTTATTCTGGGTTAATGTAAGTGGAAAACAGATCTTATAGTGTTTTAAAATCTGCTTACATGTCCAAAAAAGAACAGCTTTTTGAACAATATTGGATCTTCAGTAAGACCCGTGGAGCAAAAATGCAGACACTGTAGTGTGGTGCACTGACCCCGTGTCAGTCAGGAGAGTCTTCACACCTCTAACCTCTGCCTGCAGTTTGCAGCCTGTCCATGGGCAAAACCTATTTATATCCCTGGGATTGGTAAGTGAGCATTTGGGCACCCTGGGACAAGTAATAATATCTGTCAACAGCATGTTTTTTGACCAGGACCTCTAAAACCACGTCTCTGCTGTATTAGGAGTAGTTTGTAAAACAGATTCTTGAAGTTCTCCTGAGAATGGATAAGTGAATGTTATCAATGTCCTGTGAAAAGGATCCAGTCTGTGGAACTTTTATGAATTGTTAGTTTTATTTGCTCTGACATATTTTCACAAAGGAGCCTTTTGTGTTTGTTGCTCAGATAATCTTATTCTCTAAGGAACAAAATACAGCACTGAAGTTCATTTTGAATTCTTTAAAACAATTGATAGATTATTTTTTTTAGAGTATCTATTTATTTATGGCTGGTATATAAAAGAGAATACAAAATATAGTACAAAAAACTATCCGGACTGACTAACAGTGCACACTGGTGCAAGCCAAAGCACTTCACTAAGTCCTTCTTAGTGTTTGTATGTATTTCACTGAGGTTATTTGAAAGTTATGATTGAGGGTATGGGATGAGAGTGAGCACCAGTTTTATCACTCCTATTCTGATATGAATTGTTATATTCCCCTAAACCTCACTCATGTTTTGATTGCTAGTAAAACTAGAAAAGTGCTCTTTCTACAGACAGGCTGAGCTGAAATTCTCGACATCGTCAGTGTAAGAGTTTTTCTACTTTAAGATTTGTAGGGAGCAAATGATCTGCTGCATCTCCTTTTATAGGGATTGTGCTGCCACCAACCTGGAATAGGCTTTGTTGAGCATCTTTTTGTGGGCTTCCTCTCCTCAAAGGTATTTGAGTGGGAGCTCACCCCAGAGTCTAGATGAGTGTTTTGGTCAGAATACTGGGCGCACATCTTAAGCCTAAAGCTGCAGCCCCAAGGCTATGAATGTTTGTTCCTGTGTAATTTAAGGATGTCTGCACTGCACAATGCAGCATGATGCAGCAGCAGTTACAGCAGTTGCAACTGAGCTGGTGGTAGCTCAGGAAACACTCTGAGTTTGAGCTCTTTTTGAAACCTTGAAGCTTCCACGTCTTGCAAGAGAAGATTAGAAAATACATTTGGTTCCCTAATATAATTCTTACATTCTATCCTGGCTGCAAGCTGCTACTGAGAAATTGGTCTTCGTGCCTTTGACATAGTTGTCATCGTTTTCTGTGATACTTATAAAATAATCTATTTAAAGTTTACTTACTAGAAATCGTAACAGGTTAGTAATTGTTTTGTTTCCAACAATGGGGAAATATACACTCTGTGTCTGAAATACATTTTTTTTAAATGTAGATCTTCACCTCTTGGATATTGAATTGCTCCACTTTGGTTGATGAAGATGTAGTATTTTCTTAAGAAATGCACGCTATTGCATACTGTAAACAGTCATTTTTGGGAGAGGTCATTCAGCTTCTTACACGTGGCATTTGGGATACTCAGCATGACAGAATTTAGCTTAGGAAACACTGCTGGTAACTATTCAGTTTTAGCTGATTCCCTGAAGCACTAAGAAACAGTTTTCTAACATTGCAGTCTTACTTACCTGTTTGCTGTTATTTGCTGTGGTTATGGTGACTTAATTTCAGTAATTAGGACACTTTATGAAATCAGGCTATTTTAAGTTTCTGCTTAAAGAAAAGGTTTGCAGATCACATAGAATCTGGTTTTCCTATAATAACAAAGATAATTAGGTAGAGTTTGTCTCTCTTTCAAGCGTGCTTTTAAAGGTATGATTTAATTTGCTTCTGTAACTGGTGATACCTTACTGCAAGAAGAAATGCAACTTTGCATTTTCCAAACCTGTTTTATGAATGTCTACAGCATAAAGTCTGTGGTATGTCTGTGCTGGTGATAGTGAAATCTTCTGTTGAATGACAGGGAGTTTTCTGGGCAGCTTTTGAAGCATAAGACAATATTTAAATTGCCGATGGTTACAGATACACAGGAAGTACTTTTGTTAAGTAGAAAACTGGAAACTGAATGACTGTTCATTTTCTCCTGCTCACCTCTTTTTGAGGTCTAAAATCTGCAGGGATTTGCTACACAGAAATGGAGAACAAGTATTTTTTCTTTGTAGAAAGCAATATTTGCAAATAAATTACCATTTTATTATTGTAGTAACTGTAGCTTTACAAGTGTTCAAAGGGCCCCTTTTTTTACTTACCACTATATACTTACCCAGTAAATTGGAGAAGCTTATAGTATAATTAAATGTAAATTGAAGCAAGTGGCCACTGTAAATAATAGATTGGAGGAGAAGCTCTGAAAGTAACTGTGTAGACCATGCATATGTTTAGCTGGTTTGATCTAAGGCTTTAGGGCTTTGCTTCCTTGGGCATTTTTTCAGTCTTTTTTTTTTTTCTTCTTATCTCTCCCTTTTGTGCCTCACTCCCTTTTTCTTCTTCTCTCTCTTTCTTTCTCCACTTGAAAGTTGGCTAAAGAACAGTTTGACTGTTTCTTTTGTTTTAAATTAATGCTAGTCATTCAGAACCCATCTGATTTGTTACTACTTAGATACACAATTAAAATTAAATGCGTTTAGCTTACGCTGAGTATGTTATCTAGTGTCACCCCCAGGTGATTTTGTGAGTGTACAATGGCACCTGAAATTAGAAACAGAGTGCTGTTATCACACACTTGTGATAGTCTTACACAGAACCAAATATTTTTGTTGGCAGGTAACAGAGCAGAAAGAATATCATGTGTTAAAGTAGCAAGAGCTTAACAGATGTTTCAGTGAACTGAATTTTCAAATCCTTTTACATTAAGACATGTCTAGGGTTTGTAGAAGTTCTGAGACTATTGGGTTACATTTCCTGTTGCAGTGCAAAGCCAGCCATTGTGCTACAGTTTTAGCAGATGTGTTACCTCCTCTTAATGGCTGGGAATAAAACGTTGGTTCTCTTGCTGAGGTATAAATTACAACTAGAAGAGCTCAACCTGTCACCTTTAAACAGCCAGTTAGCTGCAGTAAGACCATTCTGCCTTTAATTTTTCGCTGTGTAAGAGACTGATTCTTGAACTGCTCTTTGATTTCTCTCTCCTCCCTCAAAAGATAGTAGCTTTTCAGAACTGGTTTTTGTATTCAAGTATTTGCTATTGAGAATTACAAGGAGTGTTTGTAAGGGCCCCAAAGTCTTCTACATGTCTTAGGTTTAAATTAAACAATGAATTCTTGTCATTCTGATACTATCCCAGGTGTGTTTTAGGCAGTGGCATGTATTGCAACACTCATAGGGGCAGGAGGAAACCCCTGTGCCTACAATTGCTTCACTGGGTTTACTTTTGCCACATGTTGGAAGTGTCTAAATTTGAATTTCATGTGATGACTTGCACTCACACTTAACATCAACTCAGAAATGCTGTTCTGGCAAGAAATGAATCTGCATCTATAGGAGTGACTTGCTTCTACCTAATGATCACATCTGTTTAGAAGTCCAAAAGAGGCCCTGCAGTCTCATCATCCCTTCTCTTTCTCTCACATTCTTTGCTAAAGAAGCTGGAATAACCCTTAAAGCTGGGGATAGTATTCCCTCCCTAAGTAAACAGTTTTGCTGTCCAAAGATCTGTGTGGGCTGTGTTGAGTTGATGTTGGCTTCCATTACTGAATTCACAGTTCAAGCCAAATTCTACCCTCAGCTCTGCATGTTCAACTCCAAGAGCATTCATGGGCAGGGTGGGTATCGTGTGTTTCAGAGTAGAATTTGGTCTCCGTTTCCTCCCTAAGACATTACTGAAAATGCACTGTGGTTTCTTGGAAAGCAACAGACAATTCTTTTTGAAAAGAGCCTTGCAGTTTAGATTTGATCAAAATGGCAGTTTCTTTTCTCAAGTTGAGTTTTGTGCAGGAAAGAGGAAGGGAGACTGAAAGGAAATGAGCTATCTACTGGATATTAGTAGTTGTTGCAGAGAGTGTATAAATCACATATGCAATTCTCCTGTTTCATGGATTAATGCCTGAAGTGTAAATGTTGAAGTGATGCTAAGCAACAGCTCTCTTTTTTGATATACAAGTTTGTGGACTGTAACTCTAGTAACGTGGAAGTATAGTTATTTTGTTGAACCCCAGTAGCATACACTTCCTTGCAGAACACCGTTGTTTAAAATTCACTGAATTGGATAAAAGGAAGGCAGGCATATGTGGAAGAATATTTTGATTGGTTGTAATAGGATGGTAAAATAGTTGTTAATCATTTTGGAAAGATGATGCAAAAGTTTCTTCTATGCACTTAGAACGTCTATGTCCTATCTAGTACTAAAATGTAGTGTAAGCTAGTTTATTATCAAACTTTCATTTAACTGATACGTATTTTAACTTCCTGCTAATAAATGTAGCATGAAATGTGAGGGCAAATGAAATCCATCCCCCATAATCCACACTACAGGAATGGAAAGTCTTTATGAAAACCTATCCATGTGCCAAACAGACCAGCTCAGGATCTCAGCGTGCAGAGCAGTGCTCGGGGGGAGCAATGGCCAGGGAATTTCCTGTGTCCAACACACCCCCAGAGCTGTCTGTGGAGCAGCCTTGTTATGTCCTGTAGTTTTGTGGAGGAAGTAAGGAATATCTTCCTCTCCCCCTAGATCCTTGCAGAATTTCAGAATGCCCTGCCAAGTATGTGGGCTGCAAGGTCTATAATGTTTTATATTACATGTAATTAGAATAGAATTTGAAATTAAAAAGCATATTTCCCTATTTTTCAGACTCAAAAAGCTGCCTTGGATTAGAAAGCTATATATACACCTTGTGGGATGTCTGCGACAGGTCTGAACTGCCCACAAATGCTAATCTTCTGTGCAACCTCACATCCAGCCCTGTCTCCTGCAGCAATTCTGAAAAAGATTGGCCTTATATGTAGTTAACAACACAGAGCAGAATATCTTTCAAAACTTGCAGAAAGTCAGTCTTGCATTCCTTTATTTTCTTTTCTTCATTCAGATTGTAACACCGTCTAGAAACAGTCCTCATTATTAAGTAGTTGGCAGCTATCAGATTTGTGGGTATAAGCTGCTTACAAATAAAATAATGAGTGATCAACAAAAGGTTTTAAAAGTAAATCTTTTTTATTTTTGCACTCTGGTGTGATGCATCCATAATTTCTTTCTTGTCCAAAAGTTCTTAGATTTTCCTTCACTGTACTTTTTTTCTTGTGCTCTTTTGCAATCCTCCAAAGAAGATTTCAAGTTCCTGGATTTTCCTTGTTCTTATTCCTTCTCTTTTACTCACCATCACTTGCAGAGCTAAACTGCAGCTGAAGTGCCATGGTGTCTCTGAGGTGTTACGCAGCATTGATCTGCTCAGGATGTATTTGAGAAACCATAAGGAAGGAAATTTCTGTTGTATTACGAGTGTTGAGGTGCTTGGGTGACAGGCAAGATGTTGCAGTCTGACAGAAACAGCTGAACAGGGGATATTTAGCCTCTTTTTTTGTCCCTGTACCTTTTTTTTTTTTTTTCTGTCATTACGATACTTGCTACTAGGAATTTGCCTCATCCTTGTGGTAATGTTCTTGAGATCTTTCGTATATTGAATTATCATAATTTGTTTTATTTGCTGCAAATATTGATTATTTACTGCAATAACTGAAAACAAATAAGGTATCGATTTTCCATGGGCAAAGATGACTAAAATTTAGAACTGTGAGTTTGAAGAGACTGTAAAAAAAAGATTTTTCTTTTAGTAGTAGTAGTAAAATTCAATACTTTCAAAATGCTTGGAATTCTGAGGTTCTGAGTTTTTTTTTTATTTTTGTGTTTGTGTTTATTTTGCATATTGCTTTACAAGTATTCTTTTTTCAGTGTCAAGTATTAGAAAGAGATGTGGAAGTAGGATGACAATTGAAAGTTTGGGGGGGAAACAAAGGGTTCTCCTCATGGGAGTCTATATTTTCACAGAGCTCTGTGAAAAATTATTTTCATGTTTTTATTCTCTTTATTGGGGAATAAAATAACTAATAGCATCAGTAGTTAATATTGGTGTCCCTTTCTTCTCCTGACTGATTTTCTGAATGCATTACATATTTGAGTTGTACAAACCAAAAATTAAATGTACAGGTTCACATTCTTTTTCTGTCCCAGTAACTTTTGCTGGGAATAATCTACATTAAAATTTAGTGATTTCCAGTATAAACAGGCAAATGAATTTAAATATCTTGAAGATAGTTTTAAAACCTGAAACTAGTTGCCTCTACTTTTTTTCATGCATTTATTTGGTGCTGATGCTGTTAACTTAGGAAAACGGCAGTTACAGTCTGAAACAGTTTTTATTATATGTGCTGGCCTAGGTCTTCTTGATTTATCTCCAAACTAAGGTTGTAATTCTTATCTTTGCTACTGGTCTTCCTTCGCCCACTCTTAAACAGTCTTCAGATTATGCTACTATATTGTTATAGCAATAATTTTAAGAAGACCTGGTAGAAAAAAGGAATTTTTTGTAGAAATAATTCTGTACTTTTTGCTAATAAGGGTTTAATCTTTGATGCCTAGCTAGCAGCGAAAATGGCTGCTTGAAATTGTCGTGCATTGCTGAAAAGCAAACAGAAGTGTGGCCCAAAGTCCACCAGCACCTTTTGCTGTGTGGCAGAGCCCTCTGGTTTCCGTTACTGTAGATGATGTGACTCAACTCTGCCTGTGACACCACGATTTCTCATTCATGTGCCTGAGCAAGGTCACTTAGACAGTTTGTTGTAAATAACACAGTAAGATCCAGACCTCCTTAGTTACCAGCTAGCACATAAATCACAAGATTATTCATTTTCTTTAATAACAAGAGAGTAATAGCGATAACGTTTTTATGAATAACTGTAATCAAAAGCAGAGTCAATGCGGTGTAGTGCTTTCATAATGATCCAATGATCTGTTGCCAGCTTTCTAGAAAATCTCAAATATTCACTGTGATAAAATTTGAGTTTTTAGCTAGGAATGAGTTTCTCATCACTTATAAAAATATAGTCCCTAAACCCTATTTTTAATTAATGACTTTTAACTTATTGGACAGACATAGCTACTATGCTGTACAGCCAGCAAGTAAATTAAGTACAGCCAAACACAAGTTATACAAGGTGTTTCAATTGAACCAGGTATTTTCAGCTATCAAAATTAGGGTACTATGAGTGATATTAAATGTGAAAAACAAATCCTATGTGTATTTGGCTATGATTTTCTTTTAAAACATAAATTTGCTGTTTATTCCTTAAATAAGCAGGAATCAAATCCAAACTCCTTCTGCATCACTGAACGTAGAACTGAGGCCTTCTTGTCCACATCCACTTGACATGGCAATTAGGCAGCAGCCCATCTTTTATTTCTTTGTAGTTCTTTCTTCCTTGTCTTGTAAGGGCATATACATACCTGCTGATACTAACCTCTTAGTAACTAAGCCTTCTAACTAACCTCTTTCACAAATAAAGGTGCTGATAAACACATCCGAAGTTCAGCAAAAGCAATGTTTCTGGACAAAGTGTAGTTTTTGCATCTTTGACCTCTACAAGTTAAAATCTCATGCCCAAATTTAAAATGGGGATAAAAATAACGAAATTACATAATTGAACATTGTTAGCCCGTGTAATTTTGTGAGCATAAGTCACAAAGCAGTGCAAATTTTGTGGCTTCCAGAACATGGTTTATCTTTCCTTACATTTTTTTTTTTGAAGTTGCTATTTATGAATGGACAGATGTTCAGGAAACCCTAAGCTTTTATTGGCTGTACTTAGAATAGATGAAATACCAAATTGTTTAGAAAAGAATGCAGTGAAGGTCCTATTTTATGGGACTACCATTTAAATACTATTTCTTAATTGAGGGATGCAGTGCTTAGTTACATTCAAGTTTCCCTAGAACTCGTTGGATATCTGAGATGCTTTATCATAACATGGTCGTTTCATTTCTCTCTCTATCATCTTTGAAGAGGTGCCATACCACTTTAAACAGTTCACCAATCAGTTTCATATGATGGATTCTCTTTAATCATTTACATTCAGAGAAAGTCAAATATTCCTTAGGACGCCAAAGTAATCTAACAGAATGTATAGTGTTTGTGCAGCTGGATATCTTATTTATTTGAAGTTCGCAGGGAAATCTCTTCTGACTTTACAAAAAAAGATGGAAGAGTAAACAGTAAGAGTGTCCAAGTAATCTGAGCTAGAAAGTCCATTCTTATAGAGCAAAGTCATTAAAAAAGTATATTTGCAAGGTCCAAAAATAATACCGTATATCAAATACAGAGTACTACATAATGTTTTTTCAGTATTCTCACTATTTTTACATATATAAGTGTATGTATGTGCCTATCTATCTCCATATATATATAAAAATGAAAAATATACTTGGGTATTTAATATACGCAATGTTCCTGGATAGGTGAACACAGTAAGAGTCTGTTTTCCTGAAAAAAAATGATTTGCCTGTTTATTTTTCCTGTGTGACATGTCATTCATCATCATGTTCACTTTCCCTGGATATGATAGCTGCATAACTGAATTAACATTCCTAAAAACTTCCTTCCAAGAAAGCTGTTGAAAATGTACATGTACATGTAGAAAAATCATATTTGTAGGCTTCTGGGAGGTATCCTACTGTGATCCTAATAGTGTTTCTAGTTCTTGTCAGCTCTATAGTCCAAAGTTTACGGCATAAAAAGGTATCTTTTTTTCTCCTGAGGAAAATGTGAGGGAACTTATTGGGATGGGTTGTTGGTTTGGGGTTTTTTTTTTTGGTGTTACGGATATGTGTGGTAATTTTCTTTTTTTTCTGAAGGCAAGACTCAAACTGCAGGATGTTCCTTGGCCATCTCGGAGCATTGGCTGGATTCCCACGTAGAGGGAAATAGGCCTGTGGTTGATGAGACTGTCTTAGGGAGTGTGTTTAGTTTTTCCACTGGATATTCACTGCTATTTGGTAGTTCAGTAGCTTCCATTGTATATGGCTCTCTGAGAGTTGCTGGAAAAACTAGAGTTAGATACTGTTCAGATCCTCAACTTTTTTTCTATTGCAGTCCTAACTTTGTTACTGTTCCTGTGCCTTCTTTCTTGGTAAGAGTGTATGTAGAAAGAAAGGGAAGAAAGAGGCAATATATGTTCTAGAAAAATTAATGAAAACAAGAAGTTGTCCTTAATTTTATGGAGCTTTTACTGCCACTATCAGTGTGAGATGATGTGCCCTTCTGCCTCTCCTCTTCCTTTTGTTAAACCTCCTGTCTTAGTCCTTCTGTCTGTGGCTTCTCACCTTTCTCAAAAAAGGAATAAAGCCCAAATGTATGATTGTATGTTAAATACCTCAAAGGTAGTGTCTCAAAGAGTTGTTTTAAATGTTTATAGGATTTGAGAATTACATTTAAGAATAGAGGAAGAAAATTTGGCATAAGAAAGAACTTGCTTGGAACCATTTGCCAGTTGAAGCATTAAAATGGCTCCATGTTTTGTTATGTGTTATATGGCCTGAGTTTGTATGATTTACCCTGATAAGTGGCAGAATGTACTCATTCCCTTCAGGGGGCAAAGTGACCATAATACTGAATTTATCATGCTTAGTTCAGTGTAGAAATGCACAGCAAACAACGCAGTGCTTATTAGTTTTGCAATAATCTGTATAAAGATTTGTAATCAGAGAATTTCTGAATTTACTTAGCTTTTAAAGTTTCCTTTGAGACTTATAATGCTTGAGTCATTTGGATTTTCCAGTCTCTTTATTTCGCTCTTCCTAGAAAGTTGTTAGGGTACTAGCATCAATCCATTTTTAGCAAGGAAGATGACAATAAATATAAATATCATAGTCAAATTCCATCCATTATTTTAGTGACAACATGTTTTTGCGGTTATTAAATATCACTATGGATATAGCACAGTCTTCTGTGTGTGCCAAAAAATCTATAGAAGGTATTTAAGGAATTCAATAAATTGCAAACGTATCACATTGAAATGAGATAAAGAGCAATGTTAGATGATGCATCTTGTAGAAAAGGAAAGTCATTTTTGAGACAGAGAGAATTGTCTTGAAAAACATGATCTACTTGTTAGAAATATGCAGGATTGATTTGCTAGTGCTGTGGATTTCCATCTCTTAGAGCAGAACTCTCTTAAGAGTTGACTTTTCCAGAAATGGATTTCTCATACATGTGTTGCTTCTGTGGGTGGTACTTTTAACTTTCATGCATTGAAGATGGATATTGCTATTAATTCAGAAGAATGTTATGCAGGCACAGGAGCTGAAACTTACTGGGAGCTTATTTTTAATGTTTGATCACACCATTGCTAGTTTATTTTGTTTCTTCTAGATGACTGTGTGTATACAAATGGCTGGTGAGATGCATAACTGGTTATGAAAGTATTTACTCAATTGTAGAGCAACAAACTTTATATATATATATATATGTATAAAAGGAACGGATATGAAAATCCTTGTGCTAAACTGGCACTTTGCTACTGATTTCTATTTGAATGCTGTACTCCCATGATGCAAAAACCATTGAAGAGCATTTCAAGTTTACAAGCTAGAGCATAAGAATACTTGGAAATACTAGGATTAAAGTTTTCACTTACATTCAACAATCTTGAATGTAGTTACCTTGTCTGTCACTGTAATCTATTAAGGAACGTAATTAGGGTTTTTCATTTTGCTAGAAAATTAGAAACACAGTTTCTTTCCACTGAACAGCATTACTATTAAAATGTTGTCCTGAAATGTCAAACTTACATTATGATGAATACTCCCAGTACAAGAAAACGAATTTAGCACTTCAAATAAAACAATTGTCTTGGCAATTTTTTATGATAATGACTTTGGAACAGTGTCACTTAGAATCTGATTGTCTGCCCGTGTGGAATAGTTCATCCCATCCCAAATAGTGCTGTTGATCTAGCGGTGTTCATTATGGAGCAGAGACACAATATGCAAAGGGATACTGGGTGTCCTGGTGCTCCCTGCCCCAGTACTGGACAGGTGGAAGAGCAGTGGTGTACCTCTGGAGGAAAGGAATTCCTCCATTGCAGTTCCCATAGGCAAAGGCCCCGAATTATCAGTGCACTTGAGCAGGGAGGCAGGGTCTTGGAGTGGTTGGGCATTTGAAAAGTCTTTCCATACTTCCTCATGTAGCTTGGGCACACGTTACAATTCTGCTAATAATCTCATGGCATAAATGTAAAACCTTATTATTTTCTGCGAACTTAATGGCAGTAAAAGAAATGTTTTTCTGGGAAACGTATTTGTTGTGATGTTTGTCAAATATCATGAGTAAGCTAGAAATGAGTTAACTAGTTCTGTCAAGAAACAAAATGTTGCCTTGAGCTGAATGGTGCTAGAGCTACACCGATTCCATTTGCTGAACTAGTGTGTGTAAAGTGAGCTTCTCTCTCAGTTTTTGCACTAACAGAGATGATTTTGTCTTTGTGAGAAAAAAATTATGGGTTTTGGTGAGAATTATGGTGAGAAAAAAAAAAAGGTCCACTCCTTTAATGAGAAATATATGTGAATTTCCATCTTTTAAAGGAATTATAGCAGAAAATATCAACAAAGCTGGCAGTTCCACTTGTGATATAATATTTTTGTCTCCTTCTGGCTTTATGTTTCTAAAGGAAATGTATCTGACCTTATTTTTGGTGACAAGGTGAAATTTATCATTATTGCATTACATCTATGCTTATTCAATAGATGGTAACCTGGCATTTTAATTGGCCTTCAGCTAAGGCCAATTATGCTCTTTGGAACACAATCCAGACCATCACTTGTCCTGAAAAATCAAATACTGTGTGTGTCTACTCAAGGCCTGCAAAGCTGAACACGCAACTCGATGCTTTTCCTGCTGTTAGGAAAGGACACAAGACTCATCAGAAAACTTTGTCACTGTCCACAGCAAAGATTCCTGTAAATGCAATCTAATTGCTAATCTATTCCCTTAAAATAACGTTTATAATTGGTAATGAAATGTGACTGGGCCAAATTATGTGGTCATTCCTGTTCACTATCAGCATAGGAAAAAAACTTTAGGTCTCCTGCTTCCCTCCCCTGTTCCCTTCTGCTGGCAGACACATCCATTAATTAATTATACTGTAGTGCTCAGACACTGGAAAGAAAGGGTTATCCAGAATCTGAAATGGAGACGTAGAGACCTGGAGTGAAATTGGTCTGTTTTTATTTAAACGCGATGTCTTCTGAAATATTTGTAGTCTGTTGTTCCTCTCTGTTTTGGGAGATTTTTGTGAATTCTTCCCAAGCATGTGTTTTAAACTACTTTGAATTACTTCCTGACTGCATAAGTGTCAGCACTGAATGTCAAGAGTAAACAAATGAAAGCTTGTTCCATATTCTTCATTTGTTGTCAGCCACTGTTGGTTTGTCATTTCCATAAAGCTTATTTGTTACGGTAAATGCTGTCAGTGTTACAACCACGCTTTTTCAACCTTCTCTGATTTGATCTGTTGAGGTTAGGTAAACGAATCACCAATTTTCTTTGTTATCCACTAAGATAAATTTACTTTTGAGACTTTCTAGTGGCCTGGGTATTTTTTATGATGTAAAATGAGACTTGGTTGATACCTGTTGTATCAAAAGACAGAGGTGATACGGTCTTCCCGTGGAGACAGAGTGTAAAGCTACTGCAGAGTATTGGTATCTGGACTTTCCAAGGCTAATAGTGGAGGCCTCAAACTGATTTGAACTCTGCTGATTCTCATGCTTTTCACCATGTTCCTGTTACTTTGTCTCTGTTTTTGTCCAAGACTGTTATTTTGCTGTATGTTATTGGATACAACTGAAAATGGCAAAGTTATTGCTATTAATAGTATGTTTCCTTCCCACTTAACCAGGTAACGGTTGGCTAAAGGCTCTTTTATTTACTATATTACAGTCATTCAATTACTACTAAAAAAAGAGCCTAGTCCTTTTCTTACTGTCTTTCAAAATATTAGATGAGGTAATTTAAAACATTTTACAGGTATTTAACCTAAAACCTTTATGCAAAGCTGTAGATAATTTTCTCAACCATGACATGCCCAAAGACAACACACACTGTAGATGAAAGGATACTTTTATTTGAGATAATAAAATGTAATAGAAGTGAAAAATTTGCTGTTTCTTCCTAATTTTCAGATGATGACCAGTTTCCCTAAACATTTATATTGTTGGGATGCTCTTCAAGAGAAGAAAATATATATTCTGAATGATTTCAGAGAAAAAAATGCTTTCTTTTTTCTTCCTGTCCTTTTTTTTATCTTTTTTTTTTTCTTGTAAATATCTGAAGGAATGATTCGCAAATTAGTACAAACAAATCCTTGGATTTCAGGCTAAGTGTAGGAATCTTCAGTCTCATAGTAGACTATTTCCAAAATTTCCAAGCATGTTCATAAATAGATTGATGGAAGCTATTTTCCATTTTTTGTTGCAGTGAACCTTAATGGGTGCCAATTAAATATGTTTATATATGTACTTTTATTTCCTACCGTAACAACATGTGGAGCCCATAACACGACTTATACTGACAGTTGTTTAATTCTTCCTTTTATCCACACACTTTTGAATTATGAATTATATCAATCTTTAAATCTTTGTTTGTTTTAGAGAGGTTCTTTTTTTTTTTTTTCCTCTTGGCACACCACACATGCACTCGCAAGTGCTAGCAGTTTCAGCTGCATTTAAGGAAATATTGTTGTAAGGCTTTTATGTGCAGTACTTCAATCAGCTAGTGCCAGCAGTATCCCCATAGAAAGACCCTCAACAGACCGTTTTCAGCATTTTGCTGCAATTAAACTCCTCTGGTTTTAGCCCTCGGGCAATTTAGTACCTTTTTACATATGCACATTATGAACTTTTGACCAGGGCCTGGTAGTCATATATTAGATAGCAGCTTTTGAAAGCAGACTTAACAAGTTCCTCAGAGTATTACACTCGGAGTCAGTCGTGGAAAAGGTAATTTAACCAACTTGCAGTGAGGCCATTCAGAATCTTACTGATGATCCTAAATATGCCTTTTTTTTTTTTTCCTTGTTTCCTCTGGAAGCTGGTAGCAAGAGCTCTCAAAGAATGTGATTGATCTTTTATTCAGTAGCTAACGAGGGCTGTGATTCTATTAGTGCTCTACAAGGCAAGGGAACAGTGATTTAATGAAGTGTCTAGCGAGCTGGTCATAGATTTATCCTGTTGTCTCTAATTTGCAGTGCTGTTGCGAGCGTAAAAGAAACTGCACTCACACTGCCATTAGGCAGGTATTTCCTTAGTAAATTGTTGTAAGGTCAGGTGTAGTTATCTTAGAAAAGGCAATGCCTTACCTCCTCAATGTCTCAAGATGACAGCCGCTGTGCTGAGCACTCACTGAAGCGGAAACGTGCAGATCAGAGGTCCGGCTCCAAGTCCCCCTTAGCTGATGCAGGAGCAGATGAACTGCCAAGTAGGACTAATAGAGTCATAATTGGCGATTAGAACTGGAAAGGTGCAATAACATCTTAATACAAACTGGCGTATATTAGAGTTAGTGTCAGCTGTTGTAAAGTTACATGGGAGTCGGAACTAGTTACGCTTCCTTTTTTCGTTTTCAAAAAATGAGAAAATGCATCCTAATAGTCGCAGTACAACAAAAATATCAGAACATCAAGACTTGAGTTGCTTTAAAGTGACATTAATGTCTTCAGTACATTTACTTCGGCATGTAACCTGTCAGTCCTACTCAGAAATGATGCAGTAAAATTTGCCATAGAACTATAGATAAAGCATTCTCATAAATATGCTTTGATTTTCACTTAAATAGCACTAAATAGTGGATTTTATTTCTGTGTGCTGAAGGTCACTGAATTTCTGTTCTGTTGTCTTCGCTAACATGAGGTGTTATCTCAATGATGGCTATGGTATTGCACTGTTATGTTTTTCACAAGCCTTTGAGTCCAAGTTAGCTAAAAAGCAACCATTTTCAGGAAAAAGTCATCTTGGCTTGCACTGCTTGATAATTTGAGAAGGAGGTTATGGTATACATTGCCAGGAAGCTTGCGTTACCTATTTCAATCAAAAAGCACTATTGACAGATAAGGAAGCAAATCTCATATCTCTGTTTCTTTCCTAGATGAACCCAGAACAGTAGATAAAAGAATAATTTTGAGATTTCTATGGCATTTCCTAGTGGCAGCTGGAGTATTCTCATGTGCAGAAGTGGTCAAAGCTGACAATTAGAGGGGAGGCAATCAGAGATGAGATTGTGGGAATGTCAGTCCAAATCTCGTTATATGCAAATCACAAGCCTAACTGGGATCTCAGCTTCATGTTCCAGGCTCTATGCATATAGGTAGAGAAAAAATTTTGATGCAAAATGCATCAAATTCTGTTTTAAGGAGAACTGCTGAAATCTCCTATGTGGCAGATGAAACTTGGATCCCATCAAACAGCCATAGCAAGAAGACAGTATCAGGATAACTTGTATCCTCATATAGTTATAACACATGGATCACTAAATAGTTGTCATGTGCTCAGAAGGATGATTTGTTTTGCAAAATAAAAATATTTTCAGTTGGCTGAGCCCTTGAACCCCCGTGAACTTGACACCCTTTGGGATGTCATCTGGGACCTCTGCTAAATATACAGACGCAATTAGTCTTGAAAAAGAGATATTGGGCTTTTAAACAAACAGCAAGAGGATTTAAAACAGTAAGGCAAACTTTCTAATTTCCTAATATTGACACTTGTGTCCCTCACAATCTTATTATAGTATTATTCTCTGCTGATCTACCATTTCATCAAAAAGTCTACAATGGAACTAAAAATCTAAGCCTTTTAGCCCATAGATCATTGCACTTGGTAAATGGCTTATTGTAGATTAGATAATGTGGTTCATAGCACATCCAAATCAATAAAAGGCTAGTCTTGAATGTAGTAAAGTGCTCTCAGTCTGATTCTTTTTATTAAGTATATCTGCCATGAGCAAAGTGAAAATTTTAGTCTTTTTGCTTAACTTGATGTAAGAAAAAGACATTGCTTAAATTTCTACATGGTTATTTTCTTTCTTCAAGACTCTCTGTTCAAGAATCTCTCTCATAGAATTTAGTTTTATTTTAATAAAAATGAAATATGTTCTATGAAAAATGATAAAATTTTCATATCGGCAGATTTCAGAGCCCAGTGGTTTGGTCTTCCCATTTGTATCCCACTGTAGAAATCAACGATTAAGATCTCACCTTTGTCAGATACTCAGTGTTCTCTGGGAAATAAATACTTCTAGACCTGTTCTCTTACAAAAATGAACAGAAAAAAAATGGCAAATTTAGCCAGAAACAGAGGAGGGGAATGCTTTTGTTTAGGAGAATCGTGAAAGGAATATTTTGAAGCCGGATTACACATATAAAGAGTGACTTGGTGATCTCAGCTGCAGTGATCTCGGACCGAAAGGGAGGATATGGTTCTCTTTTCTGTCTTCCCCTGGGATTGATCCCGTGTTCCTGAAGGTGTGCAAATACCAGAGGGGTATGTTTGTTTATGCAGCAGAAATTCAGCAGGTTTATACGTGTGTCAAGGGTGAACAGGTACGGAGGGAGTTTTTACCCCTTTTAGCTGGGGTTGTACTAGACACCTGGAGGAAATTGTTGACATCATGGGAAGTAATGGCTGCCTCTGCCTTTAGACTTTCTGCACACTTTCATTCATTGCAATTTGGTATTTTCCTGTTTATATCCATGGCCCATGCTGCTGAGGAGAGCATAAACAGAAACATTACATGTTAAAATGCCAAGCTGCTGAACTTGCTCAAGAGCTTGTCATAATCTTTGCTAAAAAGGGTTTTTGAAAGCTCTATTAAAAATCTAGTGAATAACTTGGAATTTCTTGCAAACAACAAAGTCAAATTACCTGTAATTGGCTGTAGAGAAATGCTCTTAACTTACCATTCTTTGACCATGTTATTGACCAGTGTGTGTTCACCCATGTTGTTAATAATTTATTCTTTGAAAAAATCTATGTGCATTATAGTCTTTGATCTTCTCACAAATTTCAAAGCTGAAGATGCGATTTTCCTTTTACATTTTTTCCTTTTTTTTTTAAAGAAATTTTAAGAGAGAACAGAATGAAAAAAAATAATTTTAAAACTTTTTTTCTGTTTATTTTGGTGGAAAAACATCCAGATGACACCTATCCTTGGTAATGAGAAGTGTACAATAATACAGTAAGAATATATATGAATAAAAAAATCAAGGCAAGCCTACTGTACTTTGCAGATGAAAAATATTTGAAAACAAGACTTAATGCATCTAGTAGATTAAAACAGAAATTAAAGACTTTAGAGTAAAAAGAGATCAAAGGCTGTCTTTTCATTGTTCTTTTTATTGTTTATTGACTTCAAAAAGACTTTTTAGTTTAAGCTGACTTTAATGTCTCCTGAATGCTCTTTTGTAAAGTGACTTTGAAAACTCACGGATAATGTCTTCATTAAGTGGAGAAAATCTTGGTAAAAATATAACTGTAACTTTCCTTTCATTATAATAGAAAGAGATAACACTTTGCTTAATTAAGGTCTGTTTTCCCTCTGTTCTGAATTTTACGACCAGTTTTTTCATTGAAATTAGTGCTGATAAAAGCTTGAAGTAGACATTGCTAAACTGAAACTCTTAGTTTTCCAGAGAAGTACAGTAATGTGAGTTCTCTGTCTATATTTGTTAATCAGTTAATCAGGGTGTTGTCTTGTGTATACCAGCTATTTTAGGAAACAAAAGAAAAAATCAAAACCCAAATTCTAAAATAAAGCATACACTTTTTGCATTGCTGGGAATGTTAATTTAGAGATTTTCTGCTCTCATTCTGTTCCCAAATGTCTGTGCTTTTCTCACCAGTCCCTGATGACTTGATGTCTTTGGATTATGTCAACACCTATATTAATAATGACAATAAAGATCATAAACATGCGGAGGTAAATTGTTAGATTAGGAAAGCTATGCTGAATAATTAAGACGAGATCCTTGGCACAGATTTCTCTGCGGGTCAGTGTGTACTTTCCCCAATATTTTGAGGTTTCAAAATCCACTTGAGGAGTAGGACCACCTTGACCTTCCCCATCCCAATAACAGGTCTTTTCAACATGGTTCTGTGAGACTCGGTTCATGTTACTTGTAATCAAAAAGGGAATATGCCTTGGTTTGATGAAGTACATTCCGTCTTTTCTCAGAAGCTGTATGTTTGGCAAGCTAAATGATTCCCGACAGTAGAAACATATTCTATAATATAGATGAGTTAATTGCCTTCTTTTGGTTAGTTTCCTGGCAGTATTGATTGAGATGCACCCTCATTTTTGGTTGGCTACTCACTTTTCTGTAATTACGGTACAATATAATCTTAGTTTTAGCAATTTCTGATATGAATTTATAGTGGGCATGAATTGTTTGTTACTCTGGGGGTAGTAGATAATAGATGT
>BJBW01002339.1:168830-221045 GCA_004320125.1 Scolopax mira
TTTTTTTTTTTCATGAGGAATATGTCTTGCATGTTTTCTGTAACTGCTTAACCTTGCTTCAGTTCTAAAGGAGATTGTCTGTCTTCAAAAGGAAAAGCAATGCTACACTTGTTTCCCCTTGCTTTCATTCATGGCTGGGGACAGAGCAGCAAAGCTACTCTAGGCTAGATTTATTTTTACTCTCTTTCAACTCTGATACACATATTAGGAATCTCGGATCCAGTTCAAAAATGAGACACTGAAAAGGATGTCTTCTTTAATGCTGGATCAATCAAAAGCCCACCCTTTGTATTAATTTTGAGAGTGATGCTAAGGTTACTCATTTCTGGGTTGAGTTCTAGTTTTCATTTACTTCATTTTAGTGTTGGCAATATTTTTGGATTTGGTGATTCAGTATGCAACAGTTTAATTTTTTTAGACTATGATGTTAGTTTCATATTCATAGATGCAAAAAAAATTGCAGTATAAATGTTTTGCATTATAAATATTAAATAACAAATGGTTAACTATTTTTACAAGTGTAATCTTTGTGGGTGGTTTAGAGGCTCAATTAACCACTGAAATAGAGGAAATAAATGTCCTTCAGGATTTGCATTTGGATCATATGACATTGTGGCTTTCAGTTCCTTGTTAATAATTCTTACATCTGTGCAGCATATAATGACAAATGGGGCTGTGCAGCCTTAAAAATGTAATACAGTATTACTTCTGGTACCATTGTAGAAACATTTAACTTCTTTTATAGAAGATAACAGGAGAGTAAGCTGTATTAGGATGGTCCTACAACGTGGGAAATACGTTTGCTCTGCATTTTGTAGACTTGAATCTACTTGCAATAGAAAACAATGGACACCCAGGATACAGACAGCTTAATCCCCTAAAATTGGATAACCTACTTTTGTTCTCTGTGTTTGAGCAAAAGGTGCCAAACTTTGTTCCCTTTTCAGTGCTACAACTCTTGACATGCACGAGAGCAGAGTTTGGCTCAAGGGTTTGTTTGCATATTTGAATGCTTCAGTTATGTTATTAACCAGCCCAAACCTGGGTCCGTGCCTTGCACTACAGCAAGGCCACTAGAGTAGTAATGTAAAAGAGGAATTAAAAGAAGGATGCAAAAGATCTTCCTAAGAAGGGGAGGGCAGCAAAATTCGAACATTTTAAGAATTTTTCATGGTTATGTATGTCACCTCACAGCAAAGATTCTCAGACTTCTTTGTGGATATAACGCCTCCGATGAGCCCCAGTTCTATGTGTGTTTTCCAGCAGTCATACAAACCCATTCTGGAAACCATGCAATAGATAAAATACTATATTTAAAAATTCAGTGTTTGGCTGAGAACTATTTGAAAAAGAGGTATTACTGCCTATACTCCTTTATCCAAACCCACTTGAGCTGTCTTGGTATGAGGTCGAACTCCTTGTTACCTACTGTGTGTAGGAACAGGGGACCTGAGGGGTCCTCTTGAGAGGGGAAGGGTGAGCAAATCACAGAGAGCCCAGTCAGTGTAGCTTTCTTTTGGGTCTGAAACAGAGTACCCTGATGAAGTCCTGCAAATAGCTGGGCTGTGCTCAGCCTCTGAAGTTGTTTTCTGGCTGAGCGAAACAGTTTTTAATGAAAGCTGGCTTCTTGTTTTTTTAGACACTCTTTCCTAAAATGAACATTGCTGTCATCAAGGGAACACTGAAGACATGTCTGTAAGAGAATAGCTGTATTTTTGATTGCCCGGTTTGGACACCGTGTTAGCACTTCCACACAATCCTTTTTGCTTGGTTCATTCCCTCTTTCTACAGCATTCTCTTCCAAATGTTTACTAAACCATATATCCACATAGTTTTTCACAATTTAAAACCTATAAGCATAATGAAAGCAAAACATGGAATTAAAAAATCCAAAAAATGGATTAAGACAACAATTGTGTATACTGATTTATCCTTTGTTGTCTTCAGACTGCTGTTAAATGCTTTCAAATAGCCTGTATTGTTCTTCTGATACTGTCTGCTCTTAAAAGTGTATTTTCCTCCTCTGTAATGTTCTCATCTCATTAATCTCTAATTTAACAGATTAGATAACTATTACAGGAGATTTTGCTGCCATAGGTTTTCCATGAGATTGATAGGTAATAAAAACTGGCCACAGACATCCGTCTTCTACATAAATCAGCAAAGTGCCTTAAGAATCCCTTATATCCAAGTCATAGATCAATTGTGCTCAAGCCTCATTACAACGCACACACTCTCTGTTCTCTGAAATAAGGCTGTGCTACCTTAGCTCAAAACTACATTAAATGCAATTAATACAACTGTGATGTAAATGGACACAGCATTAAAATGTATATCCCCAGGGCAAACAGGTTGTGAAAGGAGCTATGTGCACAGTCATGCATGGCACACATGACGAGGGAAAATTTGAGCATACTTCCTTATGTAGGATTTATAGTAGCTACACCAATAAATTGGGAAGCCACAGGAATCCAGCTTTGTCCCAGCAGCAGCTGAGGACCGGCTGGGTACCATCTCTTTCTGAAAGAGAGGTGTTGTGATCTCTAACAAATCCTCTCTAACATGATGTTAATGTCTATCTACAAAAAAAGCTACACAAATATCATTAGAAGTCCAAAAATTAAACAGAAAGGACATTTACTGTAAATAGTGAATGTCAGGAAAAGTCTGAGGTGATGTGAATTGTTTGGCTGTAGATTAGGGAAAAGGTAGGTGGCTTCTAACAATACTTAATTATTAGAAGAAAAAACTTGTACATTATGTGTAACTGTTATTTGTGACAGCTGTGTTTGGAACCTGTGAATCTTTACACGGGGGAAAAACACCAGTATCTTAAATGTTTTGAAAGGGAAAAAAATGGAGACAATGTGTTTTCTATCAGTTAATTTCCAAGCATCTAATTTTCAGTGTGTTCGGTGTGCTCATTTTTCCTTTCAGCTACTATATACAGAGGAATATAAAACAGAAGGAATTTTCAAAAAAGCAAGTTGCATTTATCTATACATAAAAAAGAAAATAGTATGGAGGTGACCGTGTGTGTCAGTACAGCACTTTATTTCCACACCACCTGCTGCAATTAAAAATGAAATCACCAAGCAGCAAGTACAGTAACTTCATCAACCAGCTGATATTATAATTAATAACTATAGAGTCTCTATTATTGTGTACTTCCAAGGCATCAAGTGGAAAGCTGTCATAGTGCTTTAAATAATGAAAAAGTTTCAGGCCTTGATAAATGGCTCAGTTGGATGCAGTTTAGAAAGTTGAGAGCATATGCTTCTGTCATTAGAAACTAAGGACCCTCGTTACCCTTGCTATAACTCTTCAGATTCATCTGAAACTCTTTGATCCCCTCGTGTACTTACACTGTGTTTAAAATGCAAAAGTGTAGAAAAATATGGTGCGCATGAGAAATTCAGTTAGAAGGAAGATTAAAATAAAGCTTCTGTTTATTAACGTCTTTGTTTCAAACCGATCGAAAAAGATAGCATTAGTCTGTATCCACATTTCTTTTGAAATGAGAGGAAGCAAACATTTTTCTTTGATTCCTTTGAGATTTTACTTTTAAGAAACAATTGAAATCCAATAAAGAAATGCACTTCAGAGAATGCTTCTGAAGTTAGTTAACTGAGTTTAGAATAGAGAAGTGGCAGTTCTTACAGTCTCTACTTCAACTCCGTGGCATCCTGCAACGATGCGTGCAGGATGGGTGTCAAGTCCTGAAGCTGAAACTTTGGGTAGTATTGGTGAGTCAGGTTTAAATAATACAGAATTTTAGCAGGCAATCTATTGGTAAATTCACTTCCTGAACAGTATAGAATTGTTGATAAATATCAGCACTTTAACTGACAACTATGTTACTTTTCAGCTGCTATTTATTTTTCTTCTTACTCTGAAACTTTCATATACTGTGTTTGCCTCTGAGGATATTTCATAGCTGAAATGCTTTGCTTGGCAGAGCGTGTTACAGATAGAGAAAATTTTGTCTAATCCCTGACTCTCATGGTTGTCATTTTGCTTTGTTTCATGTTTAGAAGCTACATGCCAGAACCATTTCTCACACCTTTTAAAAAGGAATTATGTTTCTTCTAATATATTGAATTAGGATAACAAAACATTTATGTGAATACATATCTGAATGTGTAACCAACAACAGAAATCAAGATTTCTTCTCCTCTTTCATATGAACATGTGAAATAATATAAGAAGTGACTGCTGGTTTCCCCTCTGCATTGCATTGTTTGGAATCTATTATTTAGACTCTGCGTTTCACGAGCAGCCAAACCCACCCAAGCACCGCGCCTCGGCATTACGTGTGAGCACACAACAGAAGCATGTTTTAGTCCAAGAATTTCTCAGTGGCTAAAATGTATGTTCAGTGACCTGGTGCTAAACTCAGGAGTGTAATGGAAAGACCTATGAGCGGGTGGAAACAGATGCAAAAAGACTACTTGTGTGAGGAACAAGTTTTTATCCTCTGCTCGTGGAGACTAACACGCTGCAGTAACAACAACAGCAGCCTGTGCTCGGAGTGAATCCCTTGGATTCTGTGTGTTTGATAACTCTCAGTGCTTTGGTTTTTTGGCTGAGCAAAAAGGACGGTTGAGTGACCGCTTTCTAATGTTCACCTCAGAATATTTACAAACTCTGTGCAATTGGTGAGACATATGCAAATGAAATGCTGATGCAATGGGTCCATCTCCAGCCATTTCGAAGGTGTACTTCCTTGCATAAGATATGAATTTGTGATAAGTGCTGAATATTAACTAGGATATTTGGACTTTAATATAATGATCTTACATCACCACAGCATCTTGGCAAATTAGATTAAACCTGAAGGACACAGGACCTGATCCATCTTTAAATTCATGATGTGTGAAAGTTGCACTTCAGACAAGTGTTAGGCTAATTGCTTCCTTAGCTGGTGACTTTAACAAGTTATAAACAGAAATATTTATCTTGGGGTGCTAAGTGGCTAGTAGGCTGAGAAGAAAGATAGCCAAGGCATTCATAGAGACGTAGGGTTTTGCATATATTCAAATTATTGTCAGATCGTGCTATTAGATGCCTAGGTTTTTCCCATATTTCAGGACTTTTATGCCCTTGCTGGTAATTAAATTAATTATTTATCCATTGTACACAGTCTTGAATTACTGTATGATTAGCTTGAGCACTTAAAAGTATAAGAACACTTGAAAGCAAAATCCAAGCATAGATATTCCATAGCACGTCTTACAATCTAAATATTGCTCTTAGTCTAATCGAAGCAGCAAGAGTAGTCACAGCAGTTGATGGACTATTTTTCAAATTGATTTCAAAAATGTATTTAAGGGGATGATCTTCTACTCTAGATTACCTATTGATTTTTAATATGAAAAGCTCATTATATAAGCAGTAACTGCATATAAAAACCTAGCAAACCTTTGCATAAATCCTTTAATTGAATTTCCAGAGCCTGTGGTTCTACTTTTTTTTTTAATTAAATCTATTTCTTTTTTTAAGTGTTACTGTGTAATTTGCATGCTGTGAAGTGGCCCTGTCCCAGATAAAGTGCCATTGATCCTTATTAAACCTCACCTCTGGGCTTGCTCAAAACTAACTGGAAAAATTAAAGTGTTCATGCTGCAATGCACTTATTGCTTGTGTGATAGGATTATGGAAAAAAAGAATAACATTAATTTCCAAGACAGAATTTATAATGCAAGATTTTATTTTTTTTTTCAATTTGATAATTAATAGCAAAATCATACCCTAAATATAAATTGTATTTCAGTCTGCAAACTGCAGTAGTAATTAGGAAAGATAATGTATACCTGATATAAAACCATGATGTTTTATATGGACACTACTTTGGTATATTAATTTTTTTAAGTGTTCAAAATGATTATGGATTCAGCCCAACACCTTAAATAGAGATTTGAGGGGAAAAAAAAAAATCTGGAACCTATGCAGTACCTTATATTAATAGCTGTTTCCATTTTATTTCTTGAATTTAAAATGTGGAAAACGAGTCTTGCAAATACTCCTACTAACAATTTTTATATTATTTATACTATGAGAAAGAAAATTATATAAGTTGCAATACTATTTTCTATTTTTTTAACACAGCTTATTTTTTTTATTTGAAAAGCAATAAAATCTCCTAAAGAAATATTCATAATCAATAAGAATACAGAGTATGGAATATATTAACAGAGTTATAAAAATGTTTGCAATATGACTCAAAATGAAAAACACAACAAGTTATGTATGGTTTAAAGTGTAATCAATTTTGGGGTTGCATATGAGGATATAAATGATAAACACAAGTAGTAGCATTTTTAGTAAAGGGTGCTGCAAAAAAACCCCCTGTATTTATGGCCTATTCCATTCTTTTTATAGATCATTAATGTAGAAAACAAACGCAGTGGATCTATCTTCTTAGACAGTTTAAAATTCCATTAAATGATATTTTTAAATGGAAAATTTGAGCTTATTTTCTATGCTGCTTTGTGCAAACAGGTGCTGTACTGAAAGTGAATGTAAACTGGGTTTCCAGCAGAAGCTGGTCCTGCAGAAGTTCTGTTGAGGGCTGTTGCAGATTTGGAGGGGCAGCTGGTGGGGTTTTCCCCTTTGAGGTGAATTGCACGTTGTCCTGCCTTGGATGCACTATCTACAGCAAGCTTAGAATTGTCCATTGAAGCACAACCTCATTCCACAATGAAAGTATTTGTTTCAGAACCTCTCATCTACAGAGTAATTAGTGCGACCTGATTTTTGCACGTGCTTTGTTAATACAGACCCATCTTAAATACTGCTTTCTTATTGACCTGAACCAAATGTGTTTAACTTAGGAGCTGCTTAAATGCATTATGTGTTTGCTTTCAACCTCCTAAACTGCTTATACGTAAGCACTGCTTATGTCAAAATCAGCCCATCAGTCTCGTTTCATATACCTGCTGGGATGATAGAACAACATGAAATAAGTTGTATTTTACTCCTGCTCAGTCAGTCGGTTACACCTTGAGCTTTTATTGTGCTTCATGGAGGAGTTAGCTTATGGCTTCTGGGGCTCTTTGCTACTGCTGGGACCAGTCTGGAGAGAGGTGGACAGGACTGGTCCTGTTGCAGGACTATGGAAGTTACTCAGACAAGCTCTGTGAATCTGTAGCCTTATTAATAAATGAACATGAAGCTGGGTTGCTATAGGGTAGTTCACTCATGAGTGAAGAGTTCTCAGCTGAATAAGAAGAGCTGGACTGAGCTGTTCAGCAGCAAGGGAGTGCAATTGCACTGCATCAGACCTCATTTCTTCTGCAGTGTTGGGAATTTTGAACTAAAAGGTGGTTATTGTGCATAGTTCCAGACAGCAGTCTGCTTGCTCCGTCCCTGCTTAGGGCAATATTGTCTTCAGCTTTGGGAGATTAATGTGGATAGGAAAACACATGGCCAATGTGAAATATTAGCTCTGAATTTTCATGTTAGTTTATAAGATTCATGTGAATGACTTGTTTGTCATTAATTTGTGTTCCTCCTCTAATCGGTCCATCAGTTTTCTTGAGGATTATTTCTTTGAACAGTTATTACAAGGCCTATATTGCTCCTTGAAACCTGTTTCTGTTTTACTGTAGATACATCGCAAGCGTTCTGAAATTGTGCTTTAGCAAGAAGGTTTTAAAATTCTTGCCTGATTGTTTGTCAGTGGATTTGTTGTAGTTTCCTCCTGGTCTTTAGTGGAGGAAGTAAGTGACAGTGATCAGTGAAGGTGGACAGTAAGATTTATAATGTATTTGTGCGAGCTGATTGCCAGCAGAACTGGCCTTTCCCAGCGGTGCTGTACACGTACTTGGAAAATCAATAGGGATTAGCCTATGACCCCCTTCACATACTTATACTGTGGTCTGCATTGCTTACCAATATTTCATCTGTTTCACTTAAATGCTGTTACTTACTCAATAATGTGTGGCTGTTCTTGCAAGCTACTAATTAATTTTTAAAATGCAGTATCACTTGAAACGGAGATAAAGCGCACCTTTAGCATCAGAGTGAGTGGAGGGCAGTGGCTTACTTAGTGAATTTGCACTCGGTACCTTTAATTAAAAATCCTGCTTTGGAAGATTAAAGTTATACATTCAGATTAAAAAAAGTACTAAATCAAGTACAGAGACCTTTTCACGGTGGTTGCCAACAGGCTAAGTCGCCAGGTATAACTAGGTCCCTACAATACGCTCTGTGCCAGTCACAGGCCCAATTTGACTTTTCAATATGTATGTTCATATTTAGAACATGCATATCAGGAACTTAGTTTCGGTGACGTTTAGATAAATGTCTAATTATTATTATGTATCACACAGATTTCTTTCTTTCTAGGATTAGCAATGTCTTACGATAAAATAAGGTTTTCCTGTAGTTTGCTGTTTGTATAACTTTTGCCTTGCTTTTTTCTTTTTAAAGGATTAATTAAAAAGAAATAAATTTAATACATAAAATTAGTATAAAAGTAGTTTGCCACACATTGTAAAATTCTCATTTCAATTCCTAGTTTATCACACTGTTTGCCAAAATCCAAACATAATGGCCTAAAGCAATTATTTTTGATGAGGTTGTTCTCCCATCAGAGGGATTTTAAAAATTCACAGTTTCTTATGCAAGTGGACCTATTCCCTAGAGTTACTTCTATTTTCTTATCGATCTAGTAGCTGGTATTTGAATTGGTCGATGTACTCTGTAACTTGTTTAAGATACCCTACCTGAACTATTAGTTTAAATAATATATTCGTAAATTGATTAATCATTACAGTAAGAGTTATTAGCTGCATTTTTATCTGTGCGCTATCCACAAATGACTCCTGGTATAATAATCATGCATATATAAACAGAGATTCACATTTAAATTGCAGTATGCCTCATGATGATTATACTGCTAGTAATAGTATGTTTCTGCAAGAAGGACTCAACCTTTTTCTGTGCGGGCAGCAAAACTCAGTGTGTTTATTTAATGTGGATAAAGTAATTGTAAATATTGATGTGTTTCTAAGGCATGTTGTGGAAGGAAGGGAAGAGAAGAGGTGGGTTTTGTCGGCGAAGGCCGATGGCTGTGAGGGTTGGACCTGTGTTTGGGACTGAGGGAAGGGTGCAGGGAGGTGTCAGGGCACGTGGATGGGTGATGGGTGGGAGGGTGATGGGCAACCTGGCCCCCACTGCAGGTGGAACTAGGGAACTGGGAGGACTGTGGCTAACCATAGCTAACATTGTGGTGTGGATCTCACAGCATGAATCTCCTTCTTGGAAGAGGACAACAGAAAGGAGCCAGGGGAGCTACATAATCTATAGATACTTATAAAACAGTACACATAAAGGAATGTAGCTGCCTCTTCCTCTTAGTCATTGCAGAAGAGCTTGACTTGTGTGCCTTCATTTGATAACAGCTTACTTGTGATACATACATATCATAGCTATCGATATACAGTAGAATATACAACTGCTCTGTGTGTATGTATGTGTGTGGTTAAATTTGGAGCTTCAAATTATTACGTGAAAGGAGTAAAGGTTTTGCACGTTATTTTATAATATGTATTTTAATGTGCAGAATAGGACTGTGCTCCAAAAATTGAAAGAGCAACCACTGTAATTTTCATAACAAAGGCCCTAGTCTGGCTCACACAGGAGTCAGTGTGAGTCTTTCTGTCTACCACAGCGTACATGGACCACATCCAAAAGTTTTTATTAGGAAAAGAAATACTCTCCAAAAAAAGTTTGTGTGTGCAGAGGGAACTAGAAAAAAAATCTTATTTAACCAAAAGTGTCAGAACTCACTTTCTTAGTGGCTCTCAGGTTTACTCTGCTGAATGGTGCAGAGTCCCAACAGTTTTAAACAACTTCCACTTTGATTTAATCTTAAATTCTACGAAAAAATGCGAACACCGAATACGTATATGTGGAATCTTACCATCACACATGTATTCTTAAATTAATGGCCTCTTTTAGCTAATAATCTGAGTGTAGTGTGGAAAATCACACACCTCACTTTTCAGCTTATTTCCTGCATAAACTATTGTCATGAGCCTCGGACTCTTGCATTTTGCAAACAAATAACTAAGGGAGCTTTTTCATATTTTAGTTTGAAAGCCATTTTGTTTCACCACATGCTTTTTCTGCTTCATAAATTCTACTTTAAAACATTCAACAACCTGCTAAATTAATATATACTGTGTTCTTTCTTTAATGGGTAGGGGAACTTGTCTCACAGCAGTGCATTTGTTCAGCTCTGTTTTGAAAAAGCGCTGCCTGCCGTGTGAAGGACATCTGCTCACAAATGAATGATTGTGCTTTTGATTCGGAGCAGCACCTTCCCTTTAAATGCTGGCTGCAGATGAAAGGAACAGATTGCTGTGGTACCGCTTTTGTGAGGATTCCTCTGCCCAGCATGTGGCTTCATACATTATTGAGAGCAAATCCACTTTGTGCTACCACTCCTCACTGCACTTATTTTGCCAACCTTATTCAGAATGTCAGCAAGGATTGCTTTTCTACAAAGGAATAAAAGGCCAGTTAGGAAGATTAAGAAGATAAATTATTTACAGTGTTTAATTATCATTGTACAGGTTTATTAAACTTCACGGTTACCTGGAAACCTAAGCAGGTGCTGGAAAAAAGTCCAATAAAGTTAAATAAAAAATGTTTTGTGTAAAATAAAATCCTTTTATGTGTGCCATGTTAATATAACTGTCCAGGATTTTTTGGTTGAGTGCCAAGCTTGACTTGCATTTAATGTTGTGATTATTATTTTTTTCATAATCCATTCTTAGCTCAAGGCTCATTATGGTAGGAGATCCCACAGAATTCTCTGCTGGGTCGAGCAGCAGCCTGTTAAGTGTCCTAGACAATAAACAGATGTACAGGGTATGCTTGGTAAATCTCAAAACATTCCCTTTTGTTAGTACTAATGACAGCTGAATTTTGTAGCAAAAACTCCCACTGTAGCACTGAAATACATTTTGGAATTTTAAAAAATTTTTATACTGAGTACATAATTTACTTTGTTTCTTTTTCTCATAAACTGACATAATTGGAGTTTACTTAATCATAGAAGTGAATTTTATTTTTTGTTATATTTTTTTTTATTTAGCAGTAGAAGTATTGTCCTTTAGGAACAGCTTCCATACCTCTGTATGCTATTCACTAATATAAACTAATGAGCTCCATTAAAGATCTGCCCACATAGTTGCAAAGAACCACCTATTAATCTGTCATCTTTGAATACTCGGAGAAAATTAAGACCACCAAGCAACCATGAATTTGAAAATGAAAAAGGCAGTACCAAACCTATTATATTCTAAGGATGAGTGCCAAATAGGTAGGAAGTGGCTGGTGTTATTAAAAAGAAGCAGACAAATCTCGCTGGTTTAGTTCAGTAATAACCCAGAAGCGTAGCAGGGTAAGCATGGACTGGAATCCTGGCTCTTTTAAGGCCAAAGGAATTCTGCTACTGACACAGGAAGACACCAGATATGTTTCTTTTTGAAACTGTAGTTCAATTTAGATCTCAATTATTAGCAAAATCATTTTGCCCAAAAGTGTGCATTTTAATACAGGGCACGTTTGGTTTCCCATTCTACTGTTTGAATTTTGGATTATGATACAGAGAATTCGTAGGCGATTTATGGAGAAGGTCTTTTATCCTCCTGTGATGTTACAGTTTTCTTGGTGTTACTAAAACATAGTTACTTGTTTTAGCAGGAAACTGGTGACCAAGTAAATGCACAGAGTTGCACTCCATAGCAATAGCAACTGGGGTTAATTCTAGGTGGGTTACTTGATGTGGAATCTGGAAAAGACTGGTAGAATAATTCTGGATTTAATCCACAGTGTGAGAAATAACTTGTGAAAATTAATGTCCGTGATTCTCATTGTTTTGATTAAATTTGATTTATGCCAGAGTATAATTTTCTCATTCTTGAGTCTAACTCTAGGAACTGCGATTTTGTTGAGAATATTCATATCTACTTCTCTGAAATCTGCTTGAAGGGATATTTTCTAGTATTGCTTAAAACATCCAAAATATAGTATTGCGTATTTATAAAATAAATATCCATAGCTATCATAAGTTTAGTGGCCTTTGATCCCTTTTTGTAAATTATTGTCTTGTTTGGAAGATGAAGGAAGGGAAGAGGCAGCCTGGGGGCAGATTTCAGTGCATCTTTTGGGGGTTGGATGACTTGTGTGTGGGTTTTTTTTTCATTTAGTTTTGTCATCAGACCACTTTTCATATGTGTGACTGATTGCACTACCCACAGCTCTGAAGGAGAAAGTGTATCAGCTTAATGAGTGGAGTTGAACTTGCTGTGTCTATATAGTGGCTCAAATTATCTTACATATAATTATTAAGCTGCTAAGAGGGGTGGCATATTGTTGTTGAGAATAAAGAGTTTGTAGTACTTGGGGCTATAGTTAGTTGATACTAATTTTTGTATTCCACTGGGTAAATTTTGACAAAGACCTATCATTTCCCAAATAAGCCATTCTTTTACGAGAACATCTGTTGAAAGAGGCAATTTAAAATCTCCTTAAAATTCAGGGCATAATTAACACTATAGGGATACAAATATTAGTTTTCTTGAAGCTGTTTCTATTTCCCTTCATCTTGATGCTCAGTAACCTTTTCAAGTTATTGTTTTTCTTTTTTTTATCACCATTTTGTATTTAATATATAATTCTACATTCAGAATAAGCATAAGAAAAACCAATACTAACTATAGCCCACTGATGTTAAGTGAAAAAGAGAGGAAGTCCTGCAGCAGAGGTGGCGTGGATGTCTTCTACAGGAGGTTAGAGATGCAGGACATCTGCATTTATGGAAAGCTCTTTGTATCTCAATACTGAACCATTATGCTACACTGTTATATGTTTTGTATTTAATCACCTAAAATAGCAGCAGATAAGTCTAAATAACAGTGTAAACACTTCAGCAGTTTTTCTGGAAGCAGGAAACAACAGTTGCCTGCTTATTTATTTGCTTATAAGCTGGAAAAAAAGTCTGTGAAATTCAGACCCCCACTATATTTGACTTTGAGCAATTGTCTTTAATTTTGGCTTTTAGCTACCTCTATCCCCTCCTTGATTGTCTGAAATATAGTAAGATTTTTGCAGCAGGAAAAAGAGTCCTTATTAATGCTCTTGCTAAGTAAAAATGCCAAAAGAACTGCTGGATTACAACAAGAAAATATAATATCCACAGTTTGGGTCTGAACATGTTTAAGAATATGGAATGTGAATCATGAGTCACGTATGCCTATTTTAACATATTTCTGTATGTCAGTCTGTTTTATTAAGTCTTCTTTTGGGACCTCACTGTCTTTACTCATTATTAAAATTTAACTTTTTCTTCGATGATTTGAAAATATCTAACCACGTGGCTCAAGCAAACCACTGCCTCTTAGGATACAGCGATGAAAATGGTGTAGTCTCAAATCCTGTATATTTAATGGAAATGGCTACTGTACAGAGAAGTAGTATTCCCACACTGGAATTCCAGTTATTCATTACCTTATTTCTTTCTGGAAAATTGCAAATTTATTCTTTATAGAGCTCAGGCATAAAAGCTGTCTGTTGCACTAATGTGGAAAATGTTTTCCTATTACACTGTCTCCATGCAAATAACAAATTAATGCAGCTTGTAGAGGAATCTAATCACTGTAATTCAACATTCAGGGGAGCAAAAAATGATTGTGCTTGTCTTCAGTCTTCCAAGAATGACACCAGATTTTAGTTTTTTAATGCATGGCCTATTTAGCTCATTAGTTTTAATATACAGGTTTAAAAGTCTTTCCTTGAGCAATATCTTCAAAACAAGATGTTAAGCTCCGCAAGTCTGTAATCTCATATCAAGATGTGGTTATGGCCTTGCAGTTATCCTGCTATTTTATGTCCAGTTTTGTCTTTATGCATCAATCTTTTTTTGTCTTGTACAAAATACAATCTCTTGTATTTTGTCTTTGAGAGACTTAATTTATGCCGTGGGTCATTACAGCTTTCATTTGCCCATGCAGAGGGGCCCTGGGGATAAGAATGCATTAAAATCAACTGCTCCCCACCCCCCAAGCCCAACCTTTCTGGCATTTGTAAGTCTTAACTGTGCTGCTGAACACCCTAAGTTTTTTTAAAATGCTACTTTACTAAACTTCTCTTTCTTCCCAAGGTCAGAAATCAGCTACTTCTCAAGAGGCCTTCCAATCCTTTTACATCTTACAAATGTTTTCAGCAATATCTTCGATTGCTCTCTGTGGCTGCATTCATTCTTTGGCCTTTCTGTTGCTTTGAGGCTACTAAAGACCCCTGGCTTGTTTTTTTTTTTTCAATGTTTTGTGTCTCTTGTTTCACGCTGCTGCTGCTTTATGCACTTGTCTGAGATTCCAAAATAATTTAAGGTTAAAATGTTATGGTGATCTGTTGACTCTGAGAACGCTGCAGTTGCCCTCCCACAGTGTTTTTTATTAGTTTTACCTGTTCTACCTTGAAACCCATTCAAAAATGTAAAATACAAAAGCAAAGGAAGAAAAAAAGCTTTTTCACCAAAGGAAAAGAATCTAGTGCCAAAAGATCTAATTGAAAAAGATCAAATTGAATAGGTTTTGAATGGTTTTTTTAATCAAGAAGTGGAAAATGGTTTGAAAAACAGATTATTTTTCAAATCTGGATCTTTTTTAAATCCTGCCTTGAATTAAAAAAAAAAAAAAATTAAATCTCTCACTTCCTCACCTTCTTCCTCACTAAATCCCTTCCTATTTCTTGGTCATGAAGAAATCATCCTCCACAAGTCAGCTGTTGCCTGGTCCAGCAAACAGTCACTCATTGCCCACCGTGAGAGAAATGCACAGTTGGACTTAAATGAAAGGTACTTCTGCTGGGGGTTTTCTTGATTATTTTTTTTTGTCCCCAGTTAAAAAGTCTCCTGGTTTTCTGCCCTCTTTAGATACTATCTGTTCAGCAAAAGGGGAGGACATTTAGTCATGCTTGTCAGTTGGTGACACTCTTGTTTCGGGGGTGTGTGTTTAGTCAGCCTTGCCAGCATCATCTGGGTGCCACCCTGAAAAGGGTTGGAGAGTCTCATGGTTATTTCTGCTGTACGTTGTGGATGGGGAAGGGTAATACTTAACTGCTTAGAAGAAAGTACACATTTGTCAAAAGTGCCTCAGATCCAGAAGTTCACTGTGTGGAAATAATTGCAAATGGTCCAGCTGGGGAGAAACCATGTAAGAAGGTGGGTCTGATCAGTGAGTAAACACGAGGAATGGTTTGGTGGCACACCAAGTGGTGTGATCTTGGTAGTCCTAACAAGACCAACTCTTAGTGGGATTGTTCATGCCTCCTGTGTGAGGTGATTTGAAAAAGCTGACTCCCAAAATCTAGAAAGTAATGGTTCTTTGGAAATGCTCAGTGAAATCATGAAGTACATTTATTCCTAATATGTTTCCTCCCCAAAGTGTTGTGTTTGCTTCTTTCACTGCAGAAAAACAGAACCAACCCAAAACCTGGAAGACAAATTCACTTGAAATTCATCAAGTTAAATATTAAAACTTGATTAGTTGTTGGATTGTTTTCAGTCTTGTCTTCTGTATATTTGGTGATAGTTATACTGGGAGATCTGTGACAATGAGGTGGAATTTGTGCATATAGCAAAGCAGAGATCAAAAATGCCTTTTTTTTTTTTTTGGTAGGAACTCAGGTTGCACAGTTACCACAGTTATAAGATTTTAACTATATATAACTTTTTATCAGCTCATTGGCTGATAAATGAAAAGGAATTCAGAGCTGAGTGGAAAACAGACAAGCAGAAAAACTGCTCACAGTTGCTGGTTTCTTAAGTCGGAGATTATATTGTCAGATTTTATGGAATACTCAAAAATGTTGCTGTGTTCACATGTAAACCCTCATCTGCTGAGTCTCTGTCCTTTTATATTTGCAACAGACAGTGCAGGCTTGGCAAGGATTTGTCCAAAATAAAATGCTAATTAAGATTTTAAGTCTGCTAACGAAGAGATGAAGTTTAATAGGTTCTTCAGGCAAAAAGGATAGGTTCTGTCCTGATGCATTATATTTCTCAACTTGCAATTTATTCAGTAATTAACTTTTCTTGATGACAATGAAAATGCATAGCCTTGCATGCAGAATTCATTTTAGTCTTTACTGAATGTACAAAAACATGTGTGGGTGCATTGTAGAAGATATTGGATGAGTAAAAATCTCAAAAACTTGAGGGAATGTAACATTTGAAGCTGTTCCATTATTAACTCTATCAAATTATAGAGCTGATGTGCTTTATGTCAGAGCAGTTTAATAAACTGTCTGTTTTGTGGAAGGAAAGCTAGAAACAGCAGAAATATTGTCAGTAAGCTTCTTGTTGGTGTTTCCTAATTTTTTCAGAGAGACATAAACCCAGAGGTTTTTTTTTTTCCTTCTTACAATATTTCATAGAATTTGCAATGCTTCTGCAATTTCCTTTCTTTATCCCTAGGAGCTGTTTATTCCAGCTCTGCTGCATTTAGGTTATTTTGGGCCTAAAATGCTAGAGTTTCTACTGGGTCACTCAGCAGGAGGAGCTGACCCACAGCAAGGTAATGACTTTCCTCGAGTCACCACATTTTCCCACTTGACAAGTGGCATGAGTCCTGGCATTCGATGTGCTCCGTGTACGTATATCTCCATTATATCTCACCTTAATGTATGCCCGACGTGCCTGAAATCAACTCTTTTCTCAACATGGCGCCCTAAAATGCGCGTCAACTTAAATCCTCCTTTCCTTATGGAGGACTCTGAAGTTAAAACCAGTTTCACTAAATGATTTGTGACGTGTATTTCAACATCCAGAGGTTCATTAAAGTTTCAGTGCTGATCTATGAAAAATAGAGTTTATTAGTAGTAAAAGCATTCACACCTTACATCTTCAAAGCGCGGCGCAAATATTAACCGGGTTTCGCTGTGTAATATGCAGGGGTGTGCAAAGTGATGTATGGGGGAATTAGCTGCCACACACTGGTTTTTAAAGGTGTTTGAGCTTTTTATGCCTCCGGGAGTGGCTTAAGCAACGTATTGTTCTTGGCGACTGATAACTGCAGTCACTTCCAAATGGGAATGCATCGCTCTGTGTGGGGAACTGTCTGAAAGCTCAAATCAGATAACTTTAATAGCAGCAGTGCCCCATTTCAGGAAATTCCCCCTGTGACATTAGATTCCGTATTGCTGGCATATTTATACTAAAAGAAAACTAATTGGAAGGGTATGTTGGCCAAACCCTGTTCACATTTGAAATCTATTAGTTAGGTTATTGAAGGGCTCTATATCCCAAGAGCGTTTAAAATCATCCCGAGAATCTATGTTTATTCGGTGTGGGTCAGGATAATTCTTCATTTAAGAAACAGCAGGATACCCTCAACAAATATCTGATGGACGGTCAAATTCACTGTCTGGTTTTAAGCCATTAGACCAGTTTATGCCAGTATGTTATCAGTAGAAAAAGATTTAATACAGGTTCACTTCATACAGCTTTTCTTTCACGCATCTGATTTTCAGAATTCACCTAAGAAAGCTGGGTTCTGGGGGAGCACCATGTATTTAAAATAAAGTAATTAACATATTGGTTATTTTTCTGTATATAACTTCTCTGTGGGGAGTCGGCAGACAACTTGGACTGTTGTTCATATGTTTATTATCAGGTGATATGAATGAAGTTAAGATTTCCTTCTTTATATCAACTGCCAGGAGTGGAATAAAAACTGCCCTCCACATGACATGCTTTTGTGTGTTCAGTAATAAAAATGAAAAGGCTTTTGTGAGAATGCATATAGAAACAGGTAGTGTGTCCCCCCCCAGTCATCTGCGTGCACCCACCCTGTGGATGGTGCACCCACCCTATGGATGCTGTACCCTAACAGCGCTCGCTGTGGGCTCTTCTTTGGGACCCGCTGTACAGGCACTGGCGGTTCCGTGCGGGGGGTCGGGGCTGCGGGTCCCGCCGGCGGCCGCCAGGGGGCAGCGCGTCTCGGCGGCCGCTCCCGCCGGCGGGGGGGTCCGCACCCGCGGGGCGCTGCGGAGTCGGGGTCCTGACAGACCCACCGCCCCGCTGGGGGCCTGGCGCTGAAAGGAGGAGCGAGCAGAATCCTTTCCGCTAACGGGAATGCGTCCGTTAATTAATTAATACTGTAAATGGAGCCGTGCTGTGAGATGGAATTACGGACAGGAAGTACTTTGTTGAAAATACTTAAGATTTGAGGCAATTGCATTTGCAATTTTAAGGAAAACCTTGTATTGACTTCACTGCTTCCAGGAAGTGTACGATCTTTCTAGGTCTAGATCTTTCACAGTAAAAAAAAAAAAAAAAAAAAAAAGAAAAACAAATCTGTTTTGAAAAAAAAAATAGGATAGTACTTCATGTGTCACTTCTAAAAAGAGTTCCTCAAAAATTTCTACTTAGACTTGCCAAAATTCTCACTGATACTATGAAGCTGTGCTGAGGTACAGGGGGCAAGGGATTTGTCCACTCTGGGGGGGATGTACCCAAATTTCTGACTGTTTCCTTTGCTACTCTCACTGCAAAGTTCTTCTCTCACATTGGAGAGGATGCTCGAGTTAAGGAAAGTGATACCCACTTTGCTTTAATAGCAGTACTTGACTCATTAGGCAGGGTGCTATAAAACCATTTGAGAACTCCTAAAAATGGCTGATGTTGTGAGAGACTGCCCTTTTCAATACAATGTCTAAAAGTAAATGTTTTGATCAATATTTATGTAGAATTTATTTTTTTGTTTATTTTTCAATATTTTGTTTTATGTGCACAGCAAAGAACGTAACTGAGTTTTAATATTGCAAGAAATATCTGCAATGAAATCTAATTCTTATTGTTTTATTGCCTGATGGAACACCACCAGCTTTTATGCTGGGATATCGCTGTCAGTCAGTCTGCATTTCAAGTTAATCCCTTTCAATCGGACCCTGAATTTCATATATGAACAATGGATGCAAATAGAGAGTACTACTTCAGTTGAATAAATGGGGTCTGGGAGACTAACATGTCATGTGGTTCTCTTCTTTAATTTGTAAAATTCCCTCATATTACAAGCCTTTGTTTTTCAACTTTGTGCATTTTATATTGGGGTTCCAGCATAACCAGTAATCCAGACCCCTTGGTATCCCCTGTAAATCAGCTTGTTTGCTGCTGACATCTCCTGCCTGGCAGCTTAGGAAATATCAAATCACACCTGAATAAAGCATCCTACAGTTTTTAATTACTAACTCTTTTTCAGCTGTCACAGTCTCTTACATTTGCTACACACTTCCTCTCTCCTTGTATTAGGATGAAATGCTGTGGATAATGTTTTATTTTCTTTCTTCTTCCACGTATTTTTTTATATTTACCCTTTTGTTGCAACAACAGGCTGCCTTTTATAAGTTTTAAATTTGTAATCGGTCTGGAGTGACCTTGTCTTCTTTTCCTTCTCTCTACCTCTCCTCTAACTGTGTGTAGCAAACCACCCTCCTATTGGCATGGTAACCTCTCTAAATGTCTCTTTTATAAATCTTTCCTTCTCCTAAACGCTTCATAGTGAGGGAAATTGGCTTGTGAGCAACCTTGCCCTCTCTGTGCTCAATAAGACACTGCATGTATCTGTACTGCTTCTGAATATCTGCCCTAAAAAAGCTCCAAATCGTATATTGCCGAACTTGCAAATCACTGGTTCATCTCCAGCTTAGATCCTTAATTGCTAAGAAACGTAGCCCTTATAAATTGTATAGGGACATCTTGAGGAGTAGAAAATGAAACAGATGTAAAGACATTCCCCGATTCTTTAGCCTTTCACTCTTCTAGTTTGAACCCAATGGTGAATAGGGATTACTTCAGAAATTTATAAATGTTAGATAAGAGCACCACCAAATTAAACTGAAAGGGGAAGGAACTAAATGGTGCTTATCTTCTTGAAGGGCTTGGAATCTTTTACGAGTTCATTACAAAAGTGAATTTTTCATCAAACAGATGTTTAGTTTAATCCAGAAAAGTTTCTTTAGTAGGAATATCCACCATTTGGAACAAAACCACTCCAAAGTGATTCTGCCACCTTATTGCTTAGATATCCTCATATATTTCTTGTTATTCTAGTTGAGTACTACATTCAGACAGAGGTTGCCAATAAAGTTTATTGTAGGAGCTAAGTGTCAATATCTGTAGTACCCCCCGCCTAGGGTGCTTGTAATTAAAATGCCACAGATAGTCTGGGAGAAGCATGAAAATTTGATGGCAAATTGATTTCAGGTTCATCTTGAAATTTGTCCTCAGCTGGACTCAATACTGCTGGCAGACATTGGATGGCTTTTGTCAAAAGGGTTTGCTGGGATGAGACAGAGATGCCTTGATCTGAATATTAAATACAGTGCTCTGCTTATGACAGTTTGCTTACTGCTAACTTGCTCCTTTTTATATACAGTTTCTTGTGTGAGGAATCTTTTGGGTGGCATCAGTCTGTTTTACTTCAGGAAATATGTTGCTTACAAGTATTTTGGCACACTAAAGAGCAGACTTAGAATATTAGCTTCAAACCTAAACATACAGCTTCAGAACTTCTGAATTCTAGGGATATTCCCGAGATTAAACTGAGCTGCACAAAAGAAAGGAGTCTGATAAGGTAATAGGTAAAATTGGTGTCAGTGATGGTGTTGAAGGAGTGAAATCCTACGTGAAGTAATCTTTATTTAAAAGAAAGAATGTTGTGTTGTTTTTTTTTTTTTAATTTTCTCAAATAGTTTAATTTATATAGAAAGTACTTGGAACAAATAGCTTGTCTGCTGTCAAGTTAGAGTTTTATAGTAAGGCCAGTACAGACCCTTATTTTCACAGATCTGTTCTTAGCAGGAATCTTTTGCTCTAGTAGGTATCTCTCATGATGAGAACTGGTTATTTTAAAGTATTTTACAAGATGTGAACACTGGTCTAAATACACAAAATAAAGGATAAGGTTATTTATTTGAAATGTGTTCTGTGTTTCAGGAATGCAACTTTATTTCTTTAACATTATTCCAGAAATAATTCTGATTCTTTTAAAAAGACCCAACAATTTCGCATGTTGGTAAGGCCCCATATTAACTTTGCTTGTGTTTTCATTCTTCAGAACCAGACCAGCCAACGCGTAGGGATGCATTTAAGTGCATCCCCAAAAGCTGCACCAGAATAGATGCAAAATCACCAGTGTTTGTTTTCCTTTTTCCTTAACTCCCTGATAATGGCACTCTCAGCTGCTGTGATAAGAAAGGGGAAATGAGAGTGGGAGAACCAGTGGGAAAGAAGTGAGAGGGAGAAATATAATTGACTGAGAGTGGCTCCTGAGGGCTGTTGATCTTCCACCTGTAGAAGAATGAAGTGAAGGCTTATCTTGACCTCCTGGGTCGTCTCTGTTTGAACGGCCACAGCAATTCACTGCTTTTTGTAACCTGTTCCTCTGTCCCTTCTGTTCACCTCATTATTGTGCTGGTACGTGGACAAGTACTAGTGTTATAAAATGCTGTATGATGTTACTTAAACATTGATATCATCTCAATACTTCATTATATCTTTTATATCTTTCTTGAAAAAGTCAAAAAAAGTTATTTTGGACTTAGCTGGAGGTATTTTGGTATTACTGCTATGGGAAATGAACTGGCATCATTATGAGGAAAATTAGACTTGGATAGTTTTAATTTAGCTTTTTACTTCATTTTGGCTTTTGAAATACTTGAACTGTTCACCGCAAGCATTTTATACTCCATTCTTCCTCCCTGCAATACTTAAAACTAAAATAATAATGAACCATTGCAGTAGAAGGAGACTCTCTTAGGTGCCTAAGATCCAAACTGAAGTATCTGATCTCATTTCAAATGGTCAATTTATTTCCTCCTTTCCTGACACTGGTGAAATTGTGTTTTTATTTCCAGCTATGATAGATTTGTTCGCTTGGTAAATATTATATGGTACAGGAGTCTTTATTTTTTCATATAATCTTTGTTTACAAAGTCAATACAATCACTTGGAAAATATGTAGCAAACACGGCAGTATATTAGAATCCTGTGTATTGTGTTTGCTGTAGGTACAAATTCAATACAGCAACTCTCCAACAATTGACATGTCAAGTAATATATCAACCCTTGGTATATTACTTTTTGCTCATCCTATTACTACTTATCAAAGCCAACTCACCACCCACACTTCTCGTCTCATTAAGGACTATTGCTTCAGGATGCTGAGCAGCCTCAAGCCTTGCTGCTGTTAACTCCAGATTCTCAGAAACCTTAGTGGAGACATCGTGCCTCCAACGGAACCGCATCCCAAATTGTTAGGGCAAAAAAATCACGCAGAGACAACTCTGAATTGTTAACAAAGAAAACGATTCTTTACATTTTCTTGCTGGAAAATTCATTTAGTTGAGGAGTAAACAATTCCCGTACAAAAATAGTTTCCTATGTATGATAGAATAAATTTAAGTAAAAGAGGACTTATTGATATTTTGAAATAACTTTGCTGTTTTACCTTCCTATATAGTTTTCCTGCATATATGTTCTTAGACTTTTCTCTAAATCTTGAAATATCTTGTGTGCCATGCAAAATAGAAGAAAAAAGGATTGTAAATTGGAATAATGTCATGACCTTCATTCTGCTCCTGACCCAGGCTTTGACCTGTTTATACAAATTAATGTGTATCTTATTTTCTCAGTTTTACCTACATGTGGCTGGAAAGCAAGTCAATAGCACTTATATTTTATAGAATGTTGTCAGATTCATAGCTGAAAAGTGCACTTAATATTACTATTAAATCTGAAGTTTTAACTGGTTATTTTTTTTAACCATTTGTCCCACCTGCTTGTTCTAAATGTTTGTTCAACACATACACCGTTTAGATAGTAATACATGGTTTTTTTCAAGATACAAAGTTTTTCTCAGGTGAACTAGGATATATTCTGTGATGAAAACCAGTTTTATCTTATTTATTCTTTTTTTTGACTGCTGACAGGATGGTTTTATGCCTCCTTGCATTCAGAGCATTACAAAGCACAAGTGCCAAGAGATGACATTTGTTCTTGAGCAAGCCATATTTCATCTTGTCCAGTGTTACAGCACTTTCAGAATTCACTGTATTGTGACACAGAAGGCTGATACTAATATGACATGTATTTATTAGAGGTAAAAATACCCTTATTTTTGTATATTTCGTTGTCCTCTTTTCTTCTTCTAAGCTGTCCCAGGGGAGTTCTCCTAGGGAAGCTAGAACATATGCTTGCCACCAGACTTGCTTAGTGCCCATAAAGGTGTGGAATTTGACATTTTGAGTACTGAGTAGGTTTTCCTGCCATCAGAGGCAGCTGAACAGTATTTGTTTGATGGCATGGTTTCTACAAGGTGGTTCCTATTATTGGTGGCTTTATTATGTTGAAGTTAGTTTAATGGTTGATCCAAGTTGAGACACTTCCACCACCACACCACCACCAAAGACCATGGCATTGCAGTATTTATTTGTTTAGAAGTTATTAAGGATAACTGTTTTTTCCAAATCAGTCAAGAGTATTTGCATCAAAACTTTAGAAGGAAACGTAGTGATATAATATTACATTTAAGGATATTTAGGTTCTTTTCCAAGCTTAGCTTTCCCATGTGTCTGTCAGTTGCCTCTCTGTTCTTCATTCTAATTCCTCCCTCCTCTTTCAAATCCCATGAAAAAAATAGGAGCAAAAATACCTGAAGACACGATGGATGGATGCTTAATGGCTGGCAGAAAGAACAGATAATTATTTACTGTTTTATTACTATGATTAATCGATACATGGACATGAAACACAGTAATAATTTGTAAAGTTCACCTGTGTGTGGCTCTACATTGGATACTGAGCAATAACAGGGGTCAAAAGTGTTTACAAAAGATTTTTTTTCAGTTATGTGCTGTTATCCTCAATAAATCTTTGCATGCATCCTTGTAATCACACTTGTGATTTTTTCTAAAGAGCAGCAATAATTAAGCTATGCGGTGCTCTTTGAATACAATCTCATTACTCAGTATAGGATATCATTACTATCTTCAAGCCCCTCCCTACCTTCAAGAGCTATTACATGACCTCCAGATCTCTCTTAGACTCCCTGTATTACCATTAGAAGACATCCACACTGGGAAATCACTCTGTTCCTGTTTTTGATTAATATTTTATCAGCCATGAGAGGAAATGATATTCTTTAGCAACAACTAATAAGTAATCGAGCAGATGAGATGCCTCTGCTACTTTGAAAAAGCAGTATGTAGAGGCTGTAAAAGAACAGTTTTAGATATGGCTTGAGATACTAAATGGGAAAAAAACCCCAGAAGGTGCTGTGTACAGTGAGCAATCAGTAACAATATCAGCAGAAAATGAAAAATAATACTAATGTCATTGTTAGCAATAGGTTGTCAAAAGCATGGTAAAAGTGGATTTTATTTAAATTGGTGTTCTGAATATATTTTCAAAGAAGTGATTGATCCATTGACTTCAAATACATTTTAAAGAGAGGTAAGGAAAACCACATACAATAGACAGTGAAAACTGATAGTTGTTGAATAAAGAAGTTGTTTAAAGGCTTTTTCAGCTACTAGTTGAAAACATCAATCATTATACTATCAACAACTGTTTAGGACTAGCATTCTAAATGTTAATTAACTACTCTAGAGTTATATATTATGAACTGAAGGGAACTGTTAGTGATATGAATAGTTGTCTCTTCAGTAAATAATACACTTGATGAATCTTTTGGCATACCTGTCTGTTTTGCTGGTTGAGACAGAAAAGTCTTCATTTAATATTTTATTTCATTTTACTATATTTTCCTCGTCACTTTTTCATGAATGGAAAAGCTAAATTTGAGAAGGCCTGTCTCATCATTGGCTCATAAAAATTGCATTGATCAGTCTGCTTAGGAAGAAACACGTGTACCTGTAATGAATTGTATTACATCAGGGTAAGGGAAGTGAAGACACAAGAAAGAGTTTTGTACTCTTTTTGGCAAGGATTTTGTAGAGAATGCCGGCAGTAGCGTCATGATGTTGGTCTAGTGATTTAAGATCTCTGTCATCCAGTAATTACTTTCTTTTGAAACCCTATAGGAAATTTCCAGGTATGTGAAGTTACTGTCTTTATATACTATTGCTGCAGTCTTTTGGGGATTTATAACCAGGTATTACTTTTAAAGCTTGAATTATAAACCAGTGAAAATTTGTGTTGTCCTCAAACCAGCAGAAGAGAGGAGTATGATGCACAGTGGTACATCCATTAGTTCTTGTGGTTTCATGCATTTCTGCCAAAACAATGCATGAGAAGTTACTTTGTTTGATTTCTGAAAATCTGAAGGCCTTCACAGAGATTGCAAACAAGAAATACAAAGTAATGGATTAACTGTCTAGTTATATTAATTAAATAACGTACATAAAATAGGAAGAGTTATTTAAAAAAAACCCTAGGAATTACTATTACTTTATTCCCCAGAGTGAGAGAGATGTGTGTACGTGTGTGTGTATGGGGACTACTCTGTATCTTAATGCTAGGATTAATGCTAAAATGGACGTTATGAATTAATCATGGGATTTAATTTACCAGAATTATTTTTTTGGCATGGAGCCCCTGTAATTAGCATCTTAAACACAAGTGTTTTTGGTGATCTTTATGACAGTCAAAGCAAAACCTTCTGCCATTAATTTCTTGAGGATTGTTTAACAGGCAAGAACTAATTTTGCAACTAGACTTGAAAATGAAATGGGTTCATTTAATGTGATGGCTGATAATGCCCTCCCTGCCTGTAAATTGGTCTCATTTCTGTAAGCTTGTTGGATTTAACATTCACACTGAAAGCTTTGGAGGAGAACCTGGACAAAGGGAGGAAAGGGTTTGTTTTTAATTTTCTTCCATATGTGCTATATTCTAGTGGGATATAAGTTTTATCCAAACACAATATTAGGTTAATCATCATGTGAGCTCACTGCTTAGAAGCCAATTGTCAGGTGTGTCCCAGACTACCTGTCTGAGCTCAGACATCAACTGCTCCCCTAAAGCTAGATTTGAAGCAAAAATGATCAACAGAGTATTTTTCTGACTCTTACTCAAGTTGATCTCTTTAATGCCTTTATTTCAAATTATTTTTAAAATAACATGTGAATCTTTATGTCTCCTTGGAATAGTCCCGTCCGTCCCATCCCGTCCCCCGTCTCCCCCCCAATTTTTAAAGATAGAAATCTATTTAGGCAAAGATAAAAATCTATATTTAGGTAAAGATAGAAATTCAGTTATCCCATATCTGTTACTACTGCCTAGTTCAGACAAAGTCAGCTGACCAGTGGCAACTAACAGCAACCAGATAATACATTTTCCTTTCCCCTAACTGTTAATAGAAAAAGAGAGGATGACAGGTTTATTCAAGTGAGAAATCTTGGTTTTCCATTCATTTCCCCTGGGTAAATCATACTTTGTATTATACAGGTGCACTGGAATGGCCAGCAGTCGCAGGTCAAAATCTTCACCTTGCCACTCTTAATTTGCCTAAAAGGAAAAACAACTCGCTGGCACGCTTGGTGTGGTGGGAAACATGAGCTGCTTCTGAGGGGAACCATAAGTAGGATGTTAGCACAGTATCTCCAAAAGGAATCAACAACAGGAGTTTGTATTTCTGACCAGAATATACTGTTCCCTCCACTTTTTTGCCGCTGAGACGCTCAACCGTGTGTCCCTTACAAGCTTCGAGGTCTCTACCAGAATGAGTCCCCTGGTTGTGAGCGGGAGCATCTGTGCAGATTGGAGTCGGGCTGTGAATACCTAAATGGTACCAATAGAGGCCTTGAGTGCTCAGCCATCCTTATATATTGCTTTGCTCTGGTGCTGCTTCTCTCCACTGAGCTAAACTGGGGTTATTTTCAGCTGTTCAGAGGGTACCAGCACTGCAGAACAATATGTTCTTTCTCTCTCTACCAGCCTTTCCTCCCTCTTAAGCTAATTTTCCTTTTATTGTAGTAATTAGAAAAGGGCTTTGATCACAAATTCAGTCTTGCTCAGAGTTCAGAAACAAAATAAGTTGTGCTTGGATCTTGGGGATTAGTGTTCATCTCTCAGATATAAATGGTAAACAGTATTTCTTTAACCCATCTCTCACAAGCATGTGAGAGCTCTGACTTGCGAGCCCCTACTCTGAGACTTCAGTAATTTCATTAGCCAAAAGTGTAATTACATTATGAGAAGAAACAGCAGTCTCTGATTTCATGACCTCCTCTGTTTTCTCCCTAGTGTGCCATAATCTAGATAACTCTAGATTTAGGCTTGGGTTTATTTATATGTTCAAAAATAATGTGATCTCTTGCAGCCGTGAACTGGGTATGATGAAGAAAATGAATCAAGATAACTCAGGAAATTATGTTTGTGCTGCTTTCAAATGGAATCCTTTATTTTTTCATTTTACTACACCTTAGCTATTATGTTTGTCACATTTACTGTAAGGAGAATTAACAAGAACAATAGACGGGAAAAGAATTATACTTTTCATTGTTATGAGAGAGAATTGATTAGTTGTAGTTAATTGGTGTGTTTTTGGAGTTGTAACTACACTACCCTGTGGGGTTACCCACCAGACTATCACCAGCAACTGTCAGGGCTCCATGTGATATTTAGAGTATATTGCAGACACTTTCTCCTTTTCCTTTAGCAATTGTTAAATCTTCTACTCCCTTCCAATAGAAGGAAATTTTGCAATGAAATACATAACTATTTACTTTTTTTGCCAAATCCTTACATATTGTAAATAACATCATTTAAACGATATTTTAATTATAATTTTCCTGGCTTCAGTCGGAAGTGTATAATCTTAGGATTTGCATAAGGATCCAAGAGGCATCCAAGGTAATTGTGTGTGAGTTAAGAGTTTGGACATCTATCTGGCATAATAACTGTGCTTCTTGATATTGTCTGAACAACAGATTTGTTTCATACCAAATTTGGCTTAGAGTTTGAAAAGTCCAGATCATCGTTAATTGATACCAGAGTCTGTGGGAATTATGCTTAATTGCAAAATATTCAGTAACTGCTCTTGAAAGCTGCAAAGTACGTTATGGGTTACTGTGGGACAAATTCTAACACCATTATCGTACAGGATGACTCTCCTGCCCCAGTGCTGCTCTCTAGAATTGAGATTCTATCTGAGATAGATTATTTTTTTTGGCAATTTGGCTGTCTGTAGTATGCTTATATATTAGCGCAAGCGAGTCTTAGATTGCTTTATTTAAAATTATGTAGGTAAATATAAAATTGAAAATATACTAGTTTTTACTCATCTTAATGGTCTTGTGAAAAAAAAATCTGTCTGCATTTTAGAGTACTAGAAATCAGAGACAAGATAGTGCCAGGGCTTCCAGTTCCTGTTAATTATTAATGAAAAGGACTGTGCAAATACAAAGTTTTGATGTCTTTGTCCCTAACCTATGGCTGAGCTGCCTGGGGTTGTGATTGCCTGACACTTCCAGACCAGGTTGATTGGGTCAGTGCTTGGTTTGGAGACCTCCCATGAAGACCTGAACATCCATTGCTTGTTGCTAAAGTGGCCATAATGTTGGGTGCTGAACGAGGTCTGATATAAAACCAGGATTTTGGCAATTGTAGTTATTCATCTGTTTTTGAGAGCAGGGTTATCTGCTCTATGTTCTAGCCAAAATCATATTTTGATTTATTGAATGTAGCCTGCCAATTTTTTCACTGAATTTTCAGCAGGAGTACAGACTCTCGATTTCAGAAGCCAGAGTTCATTATGTTACTGAAACCTTTTAAACACCTACTTACTTCTGCTCATTATGGACTCCTGCATTTGAGGTAACAACTGGGCTACAATCTGACAGGTAGAAGCACTCTATGCTGGACGTTTTTTATCCTTATTTGATAAAGAATGTGACCATTCTTGATAGACTGTAATTTTTAATTGATCTCACATGATGAGAAAATACAGGTATTTCATGTCCTATTTATTTCACAAAACTGAATTAATAAAGCTCAAGTTCTTATATACCTGCCTATAGCTCCCAGGATTCAGTCATCTATTAAAAATATTTTTTGTTTCATCTCCAAAGCAGTGCATTGACATGCAAGTGTGAACTTAAGTGTGTGCACCAACGCTATGACTGCCCCATTGTAATGAAGATGGAATGACTGTAATGATGACCTTTCTGTGCCTTTGTCTATACCATGCCCTTCTCTTTAACTGAACACCTTTCAAATGAACATGTTCTGAACTCTTGAACTGTTCATTCTGTTCACTGAGCTTATTGCTCAATCTGCAGTTTATCATTATGTGTCTCCAAAGACTTTGTGTTTCCTTATATTTGACATCTAGATGGAATTTTTCATAACCCTTTACTAGTCATAAATTGGATTGTTAGGGGATTAAGTTAATCTTATTTCTTTATAGTAGTCTCAGATTTTTAAAGCCCTAATTTAGAGGGGTTTCTTTATTCGTTACTTTCCAATTGCAAGAATGGAAAAAACCTCTGCGCCATAAGATTCTGTATTGCTGAAATTATTTATTTCTCCTCATTTTGAAGTGAATCGTACCTAAGAGGTACACTTGAAAAGTTGTTTTGTCATGTTTTTCCCATATTACTATTTCTTCCTTTCCATCTAAATAGCAGCTCCTGAAAATGACCCAAAGCAGTGCATCATCAGATAAGCAGTGTGTCAGTGAATAGACTGTAGAAGAATGTGTATTTTTCTTGTGCCATTGGGAAGGGAAATACAAAAAAATGACTTACCACTTGCAGAAAATTGTTGTGGTGTGTTAGTCATATCTTAGCTTTTGCTTTCTTTATTAGAAGGTACTACTCCTAAGAATTTACGTAGTTTTTATTAAACGATTAACAGCTCATATTAAAAATGAAAGGAGGGAGAGAAAACCCCACATATTTTTGAAAGTGCTTTGGAACTTTTTGTTGTCTAGTAGTAATGTAGCTGGTAATATTTTTTTGCATTTAATTATTTTTCAAGAAAATTATATATTGTATACTACTATTATAAACCTTAAATGTAATGCTTGTATTTAAGCAATACACACTTATTTCTTTACAAATACACATTTTTAGCCTTCTTTCTCCAAAAGGTTCAGAATTGTCAGGATGGTTATAGAAGATGAAAAATCTTGAGGAGATCCTTGACCTCTTTTATGATCCCTCCATCCCTAAACTCCATCAGTGACTTGAACTTTGACACTGAGAATGGCGAAATGTAATTCTTCATCCCAATGTCATAAAACCCCACATTCTACTCTAGGCATTTCAAATTTTTATTTTTTTGTACAAATGTACTTCATGAAAACTTGTATCATACATAAAGGGTGAGGTTTGCAAGAGCTCTTAGGTTTATTTAACCCCATCCCTAGTAAAACCTTTGGAAAAACTTTAATGTTATTTGAGCATTATCCTGCTAGTTTTCTTCTGGTGTATTCTTTATTGTGATTGATTGATTGATTGATTGATTCAGTGCCACCCAAACCACCCCAATAACTTCTGAATATAATTTTTTAAACTTGACATAATGAAGATTGTAATTATAATTTTCATAACATATTTATGCAGATGTGCATACGCATAGCTATTAGAAACAATAACAAGGCATGGGATAGGAAATCCATATTGGCACCTGTGAAGGGAGGACATGAAGCAGAGGAGAAGTGAAGCCTGAATAGGTGAGGTTAAGAAAGTGTCCCATGTATCGTAGAAACCATTTCAGCCTTTGTTCTAGGCCAGTACTTCCAACGAGGAAAGGTGTAAGCTGAAGACTATGGCACTTTGTACCTTGTCTCCCTGCCTATTTGATGCTCTGTTAAGGTAGAGAAAGATATTACTTGCTGATATGTTAGATACTTCATTTTTAAATGATCATAAATTTTTGCCAGCACTTAATAAGAATAGGTTTACAGTGCGGAGGAAAAGTGAATATACCAAACCAGTAGAGCACTTATCAAAGAGGAGATACTATTGTGCAAGGAAAGACCGAAAATGGTAGGATTTGTTCTTTGTGAAGCAGCTGTAGGTTGGGGCATTAGGTTGATTTTCAAAACAATGGTGAAAGGACTATAATTCAAAATCTTTTGTCTGTATCTCTAACTGAAATTGAGAAATGTAGATTTAAAACTGTTACAAGTGAAAAAAAAGCACAAAAGATGTATCTGCTTGTGGGACTTAGGGCCACATGTAAGGCCAATAATTTAGTAAATCCAGAAATTAATTGAATATTGATAAAAATACACCAAATAATGCAAAGTATTTATTAAAACTTCTTTTTGAAACGTAGTCCTTTAGCTGAGCTGAATACTGCTTCCAGAACTAGCCATTTTCAGGGAAAATACTGGTTATTTCATACCAGATCACTGACTGGTTAAATCCTTATGAGTCGTATCGACCTCTATTTTTGCTTGTTTACACCGGAGGCAAATGGTGTGTTTATTTTGGATATATGAACTTGTTAATTGTCTTACTTCACTTTTCCATCAGCCCAGCTGATGATAGCATTTTATGACTGTATTTCTCAAAATTTAGGTTTAGAAGACACTTATGTTTCAGTTCTAAATACTGTAGAGACTTCTCATATTACTAATATGAAAGTAACTGGCATCCAGGCAGCGTTCACTGTTTCCAAAGCACTTTGCCACTCTGACATTAATTTACTGTACTGAGCACTGTGGAAACTTTCATCAAACTAAGAAGTTCGTTTAGATTTGTTACAGCACACAGTGGGTGTTCATAGCATATGTTTTTATTTAATCCTTCAAAGACTTTTCAGGAAATAGCAGCTAGCATGTGATGAAATAATATCAAGAGACATTACTAACATTTTAACATTATACGGATCATTATACTTTGTACATTTTGGAATTATGCTATATTTATGGTTTCACTTTGTTCTTTCAAACCACATTCTGCTCAGTCTTATGAAACACCACATGGCTGGAAAGGAGTGCAGTGGAGCTAATAAGGGTCCTGTCTTAACTTGCACCAGATTAAGCAACTCCCTCAAAAGATATGCTGGGTTTAGAGCAAAGGCAGAGTTGGAAGAAGTTGGAAAGAACATGAAGAAAATCTCTCTCCTTTTGTCAGGAATGTATCCATTCTGCCACACACGTTCCACCTCATGGCAAAAAATTGCACAGAATTACTCTTTGGGATTTTGTGATTTCATTTGTGATTGCTTATTAAAATATGATTTGTCTTTTTCACGTCTCGTAAAAAAGGAAAGAAATACAGTACCTAAAGAGCAGTAACTACTGGTGTGATAATTACATGGAAACTCTCTTCAAATTGTTCAGGTTCAGTATTAGAATAGGGAAAAAGCTATGAATAAAATGTACAAATATGTTTTTTTTCAAGTATTCTGCTGCGAGACCCTTTGGCAGTGCCACCCCATGGTCTCTGGTGTGCTTGCCCTCAAAACATTTCTGAGCAAGAGAATTTCTACTGGTCTCCACTATGAGAATTGTATTTGTTATTCCATGTATTTGTAGAAATTTAACTCAGGTGCCTTACTTAAGGGCTTTATCTTCCTCTCTGGTTATTTAGTCTCTAAAAGACAATTCAATATGATTCCCACACCTTGTGTGAAACAAAGTGGGATGAATATGGCCCACTTTTTAGACTGTACAGAACCAGAGATTTGGATTAGGGGATCTAATTTCTTGGCTCCCTCCGTGGCCACTTTACATTCCTTCATTTTCTTCCTTGCTGGGGACAGCTGTCTCATACGTGGTTTCTTGGTTCCAATGGAAAAACTGAAAAAAAGGTCATTACATAGATGGAGTTCTTTCCTCCAAAACAAGAATCTCAAACATCTAATGCAGCTTCTGTGGTTTTGGTTTTGTTTTTATAATCTTATATCTCATATTTTATTGACATTACTTGGACAAGTGGGTAGGTTTGTCTGGGCATCCAGTAGAAATATTCACAGATTTTTTTCAACAGCTCAGTGAACAAAAGCACACTTTTCTTTGAGCTATAAATGGACAATTTGTAACCTGGAAAATGCACCTTTGGATGTCTCTACTGAGAGACCGTGTGTCAGTAGTTGTTACAGGTGTAGGAAGCATACAGAGCTCAGGTGGCAGTAGACCGAAAATTACTTCAAGGTAATCTGTAAAATAAATTGTGTTTTAGTATTTAATGCCTTACATACACTGAGGCACTTCAAGTGTGCTTTGGTTCATATAATCTCTATTACTTTTACCCAGTCTGTGACATTGATTCGGTAACAAGATGGACAACAAGCAAATGTGTGTACTGCTTCCTTCCAAGCTTTTGTTTTGATTTGAGAAAGCAAAGTAATTTATTTGTTTTTAAATGGTAAACTGGCAGCAGGGGAATTGGAAGCCTTCTTGTACTTAAAAACCAACCAACCAAAACAGAAAGAGATGTAGAGAGGGCGGAAAAGAAAGTGCAATATGGCTAGGAGTAGCCAGCTGGAATTCTGTGGGCAGAGTTAAGCAGCAGGTCAGATTAGATGGTCACAGAGAGCCCCTTTTGGCTTTAACAGCTATAAATTTTTGCAGCGTAGCACGTGCTTCCCAGCACTGCAATTTCTTTCTGACCCGAGGAGGTGGAAGGGTGACGGCTCCGTGCCCATTCCCTGCTGAGCCCTGGGCTGGGAAAAGCTGCCCGGCGGGAGCAGAATTCCAGCTGCTCTGTAACAATCACCTCTGGTTGCTGGTCACTCACACTGGATTCGGGCTCATAACACGAAAGAGGAGGTCTCCGTCCCAGAGCTGGTTCCACAAACTATTTCTATTATTATTATTTAATATATTTTGGCAGACTTTTCAGCATTTCACTTTTCCTTACTGGGGTCTATTGTGTTTCCAGTTTATGAAAAACTCCTATTGCTGCAGGTGTATTCTTCTCACCTCTGTTGTTTCTTTGTGTTTTTCTGGTCACACCAAAAATCAGTACATCAACTTAGTCATGCGCCTTAATTAATTTAAAGAAAAAGATCTTCCGTTTCACCTCTGTGTATCCTTCTGGTCATTCTGTCCCATTTTCTGGTTTGCTGGTATTTAGCCTCTGCTTAGACAGCTGGGACAGAAGGACTTTTCAAAGGGAAAGGTCTTTTGCTTTTAACATCTCACTCCCTGATGTGAAATTGTATACAGCAGGAAGATCCTATCTTGACAATCTAAAAATTAACTTGCTGGAAGCTGTAGGAATGATGTCTTTAATGCCATCCAGAGATGCCCTTCCAAAAGAGAAATCCCTCACTAGAATGCTAAGAGTTTTCTGCCACTTTGTGTCATAGAAGTTAGGAAAAAATAAGCAGAGGTGAGGACTCAGGACCCCATTACCAGGTTTTGATGTGTTTAAGCAATGATGAGACTATTGGCTTGACTTTAGCACTGAGAATAGCAGATAAAAGTAAAGATTAAAGACATTGTCCCAGAGAAAGCAGGGACAATGGTTGGTTTGAGGTTTGTAGCCCTTTCTCTGAGTCTTTTACAAAACCTCTGTGTCACTTTGGTGTTGGCTTGGTTTGTCTTTCATGGAACATGGTGAGGTTAGGTTTCTACTGACGTCTGGCAGCTTGGTCTATTACATATTTTTTTCAACCAAATTATTTTGTGTAATAACTATAATGTTAATGGAACTATATGTTATGGTTGAGTTAAGATTTGTCAGTTTGAAAATAAACGTCTTGGCTTCATTTCGACATTTGCCTTTCAGCATCAGTCCGTTAACCTGTCACACACTATAATTTCATTAAAACCATCATTTAATTGTAAGTTAATGTACAGCTATCTTTTATAGAAGAGCTTTACATACTGCCTGAATAATTTCAATACAAATTTTCAACTGATATGATTGAAATAATATGAAACACTAAATGCCCTCCAAACCTCTGTTTATGAATTCAATACTGAGAAATAAGATGCAACAGCCACATTACTGTGCCACTATAGCAAGGAGACATTTGTTCAAATTATAATAAGAGGAAAGAATAATGATCTAGGTATATATGTATATATCTCAGTCTATGTATCTTGTACCTGCAGCATTGAGATGTACTTCATATGTAATTCAGAGAAGTTTCCATTATTAAAAGAAGGACAATGCAGATGGTGTAAGCTCTCTATAACTCAAGAAAGAATTAAAATCTGCATGCTAATAGCTTTACTGCCAGTCACAAATAGACTTGTACTTCACATAGGAGTTATATAAAGCTTATTTCAAAATAAATTCTGGGTAGCATTCAACCTGATTGAATCTTTGGGAGCTGTGTTAATGTATTTGTTCAACTCACTTGCACTCAAAAGCTTTTAAACAGAATATCACTTTTTTATATTATTCATGATAATGTAATTCCTGCCTTTAATCTCTACAGGGTTTCACATTAAGTCATGATATGCAGTTCAGGGGAATTTGGATCATCCATTAATCATAGTAGCTGTACTTTTGTGTGTCTGCTTTTGTCCATCTCTTAAAGCAGTCACTTGGCAGCAGCAGAGATCTGGGGACAGATAGTCCAAGATGTTTGACTGAGGAGGCCTTATTTATTAAACTTGCTTCCTGCTGCAGTATGTATGGATTTATGTAACGTATGGCATGCTGAAAAGAAAGTGATAGAAATATTAGCATAATCAGTAAATATGATCCTCTTAGTGTTTCCACTGGAAACATAGGCGTGGATAAATATGAGTGATGACATGTGTTTAGCAGAATAATTAGCTAAAACCACCTGGGCTAATACCACAAAAAAAGAGACAAAATGATGTAGTCGTGTATTCTGTTGTAATTAAAAATTTTCTACCAATCTCCATACAGCAAGGGACTGAATTAAGGTTTCATAAAAATTTAAATTTGGTATTTTTTAAAGTAGAAGGGTTTTGGTTTATTCCTTCGTTATTTTAATATTCTGTGGATGGTGGGAAGATGGAGGGAAGGGTTGAAAACTTTACAGAGTTATTAGTAGGTGTTGGATTCTTTCCTTTGAAGTGCTGATACTGTCCTTTGAACTGAACTAATCGCTTCTAACTCTAATAGTGTGTTGCTTTTTTTCTCAAAAAGCCACCAAAGCTTGATTAGTGACTTACTTAAATTAATTTTTAAAATATTTGTGAATCTAGAACAATGTGGAAACTGAATTGTGTAGTCTATCCAGTTTTTGAAATAAAGCGATGTTCCATATCCCTTTTTACTGCTTTTCTCCCAAAATCTGATTTCTCTTCCTAGACCCACTCTGACCTTTCCTTCTTTTGTCTTATCTTCTCTCAGTTCCTTCTTTCTTCTGTCTTTCCCATCCCAAGTTATCTCTTTCAGTCTTTTACACATTTTGTTTCACTCTTCTTTCTCATAAAACCTTCTGTTCTGGTTTTCTTCTATTCTACCTCTTTCTTGGCTTAGCCACAGCTCTTCATTTCCTGTATTTAATATTAGAGTAGTGGGAGAGAGCTTCTGGCTTTCCCACACCAGCTAAACAGTCTGTTTAGCAAACTGCATCTTAAAAGTAGCTAAATGTTCTGTTTCTGCAGCACTGGGCTGGGATTGGTGACTTACGAGGTCCCTCTCTGCCTTAGGGGCTTGGAGCTTTCCCAGAAAACACTTGTAAGAATTTTTTGAAACTTCTGAAAAGAATGTATTTTTCCCTTGTTGGCTTTTTGGAAATTCTGAAAGCATATTTGCTGAACTTTCCCACGTCAGTTGCACCCCACATAGCCATGTGTAATAGGAAACTTCAGTAAGAACAATTAGAGCTTGCTAAAGTTATGAGCAAGTGTACTGAAGCCCTGAAATGGGAAGTGTCAGACATCCTGAACTAGGGACTATGTCACCATCATCACCATAAGTAACAACTTCTCATTTAAGAGATGGTTAAAATTATACTACTGACTCTTCAGTCCTGGCAATCCATTTAGGACTGTTCTGGGATACTGACTGTGAAAACATTTTGTTATTTTTCTGAGAGAATAGTTGGAGCTAAATATGTATTTTTAAAAGCTGAAAAGAAATAATCAGTTTTCATTTCTGTGTTCAGGCTTGTAATTAAAACAGTATGCGGTATTTTAACAGTCAGGTTTCTAATTGAATCAAGTTTCTAATGTTTGGGCTCAGTGTCTGCTATTAAGAACAAAAAATTACTTGAAGTATAATCGTCTGTTATACCCTGTGATCTTTATGCACTGAAACAGACCTAATGGCTGAATTGCTGTATTCTCCCCGATATTAAAAGAAAAATGTGCTTTATACCGTAATTTTAGTGGAAGCAGATGAGGCTGTGGAGGCACAATGGGAATGACTATAAAAGAGACTAAGACCCCTATTTATTGTGGTAACAAAGCAGTATGTAAATTTTGCTTTTCATTAAAAGAGAATTAGTTTAACCCCAGTTGCACAAAGGTTAGTGTTTTCTACTATTTAGACAAACAACTTCTACTGTAAATTGTGTTATGATTTATATGAATCTACCTACTGTCATCAGGATTTCCCTAGAGAATATATATCTCCTGCTCTATCTCAATCATAATAAGTATGAACTTTTAAAGTAGTTGCAAATGCATTTGTATAATTATAGTTATATTTTGGTAAAATTTATTGTTGCATAAATTCACACCTAATATTTACTATTAGTCAGATCAAGGGAATTAGCTTCTCTGCTTAGTTTTTATACCCCAGAAGCTTGGTGGGCCTTTTATTCCGAGCTCATAGCTACACAACACAGTTACCCAGGACACCTGCTAATAGGGGGTAATGAGTATAATTTATAATGGCAGCACATAAACCCATAGTATTTGTGTTTGTGTTTATATACAGAACAAACATGGTCACATTTTGCTGTTTTCACAAGCCCAGTAACACAGAGTGCTTTTGGAATTCAACTTTGCATGTGAAAACTGTATTTATTTTGCATTAGTGACTACCACTCTTAAACATGTAGATTGGACAACTGTGCATGAATAAATTATTTGGATATGGGGCCATATATGCATCTTTAACTTAAGCTTAGGTTTCTACTGGATGGAATTTAAACTGTAAAAAGTAGGATGGTGTTAGTGAAGAAAACAGCGTGACTCTTGGCAGTGGTGTCTAGTGACAGGATAACGGGAAATGGACGCAAAATGAAATAACACAAGATTCCATTTAAACTTTTAAACCCCCCAGGTTTTTACTCTGAGGGTGGTAAAAGAATGGAACAGGTTATCTGGGCAGGTTGTGGAATCTCTGTCCTTGGAGATATTAAAAACTAAACCATACTCGTGGTGCTGAGCAATGGGCTCCAGTGACCCTGCTCCGGGCATTAGATCATCTCCAAGGATTTCTTCTAACCTCAGCTGTTCTGTGACTCTGGAATTCTGAAAGTGGCACATATTTATAACACTTAGAAACATGTTAAATACTGCATCATACTGCTGCCTATTGCAACACCAATAACAGGTTGACTTCAACTGTTTATTTAGATATTTCTCTGAAGGATGCTGCACCTACACTAAGTCAATTAATTTATAAAATATTCTTGCTTCTTAGTCAATCTCTGCCCATTGTTATTGCTTCTTTGGAGGCAGTTTAGTACAGTCGTCATCAAACTTTACTTGCCCAAATTGTACAATCTTTCTAAAAGCATTCACATTTTTACTGGAGGCAACTGTCAGTGAATGAGCAGTGCATGACACCTTCTCCTGGGAGATCAGGATAAATGCCTGTAAGAAACTAAGCTGTGTTTAAGGGAAGAGGAAATTTCAATAAGGAAAGATTTGTTTTGATGATTAAATATGTATTGTAATAATCTTAACACTTCTCATATTTCAATTTAGTTGCAATGAATTGAGGTATCTACTATTGAAACTGTTGCTATTGGATTTAAAATGCACATCTTTTTTAGATGATCTGCTGTTAGTTAAAGGCTGAATTTACAGATATTCTCTGTGACCTTGGTCAAGCCAGTTTTCCCATGATAAAATTATAGCAGTATTTACTTAAGTTCTCTGAGTGTTGTTAAGAACAGTTCAAAGCTGCTTAATGAACCTGAGGTCCTACATTTATCTTCAGTGTTCTAAAAGGTTCATAAATAGGCCAACAAGTCCCAGCTTGTATCCAAGAGAGTTTAGGGTGTTGAAAACTAGATAAATGGGGTCTATTTCTTCACTGGGAGATCTGGAACACTTCTTTTCATTTGAGATCTTGTGGAACTTTTCGAGCTGGTTGTTTTTGAAAGGTTGGGCTTAAACTGCTTTGATGGGATTAGTGATCTAAATAAATATACACACTCCATGCTCATGTTTTTCACATTTAAAGAATAGTGCTCATATTCGTTATATTCCTTAAACCTGGAAAAGTAAATTTATTTGAATTCCCCAGAATTTTAGTTATGCATATTGTAAGAACGTGTTGATTTGTCCCTTATTTTCTTGACATATTCAGTATGGGATGCTGAATTTTAGAAAGGGATTTTCAATGGCATCATCAAATGTCATTGTGCTGTAGGAAAGATGTATGTGAACAGTCATTGCTGCATGTGATTTCTTGGACTGGCATCGAGCCAGTTGTTTTACTAAGTTGTAAATATTATTTTCAAAACACAGCAGGATTTCTTCCTGGTATTTTAGATAATGGTGTAACTTAACATATTTGCGTTTATAATTTGACAAACCCGAAAACATTAGACCTTGGAGTTATTAACTAAGAGAGGAGACATTTGGAGATGTTTGTATAACGTTTTCTGACAGCATTATAATGAAACCAAATCTAGAAGTCTCTTAGTATCATAGAATTTTATTGCAATAAAGAGTCAAGAGAAAGAAATATGACATTGTTACTATTGACTACAATGCGTAGTAAAGAAATAAATGATGTCGTCTGAAGGGGCTCCATTATGGCAAACTTTTTTTCTTTCTAAATCAAGCATATGAATAGATGATGACGTTACTGAAACATGAAAAAAGGTGGTGATGGAAAGTAATTTTGAGTAATGCCAATAATTCTATTTTCCCTTCCATTATATGAAGTAGCACTTAATTTTATTTAACTTTTCATGTTATTTACAACAGGATATTTGTTATCTCGAACTAGTTTGTTTATGAAGTACGGAGAACTGCATTGGTAAAAAACAAAACAAAACAAAAATGTTCAGTAGCACAACTCCATAAACCAGAGGTCCAGCCAAACCATGGCTATTAATCATCACCGCCCATTATTTACTGAGGATTCATTCATTGTTCCATAAAGGTATCTAGAGGGTCAATTAGAGACAACAGACAGGATTTTTCAAAGACACAAGAGGGTCAATTAGGCCCTTCTTGTAATTTTCTGCTTTAACAGCAAATGCCAGCCTATCCTGCAACAGCTACAGTGGAGTTTAGAATTAAAGAGCGTGGATTTTTTTTTTAAGCTGTTACTTTGCAGCCAGTATGGATTGGAGTATTGTCAGTCCTTGATCAAAACAAAGAACAATGTTACCGGTACAGTTGATAAGAAGCACAGATTTGTTTTTAACAGTCAGAGTACTGCAAGTGCCCGGGAAATATTTGAGGTAGAACAGCCTTTAGTTATCATACATGTGAATCATTTGTCTGAAGGTAGAACTGGACTCAAATAATATTGCTAAATACTACTGTTAAAATTTTAAAAACCTTTAATGCAGAATACTGTTTGTAATTATTTTTGCATCAACTGCTCGCTTGAAGCTCAAAATAAATAATTAATATGAGATCTTAATATAAACAACTCTGGTGGCATTCAGTAATGCATAGGCAGTTCTTTCAGAACAGCAAGTAGGAAATAACACTAAAATATATCACGTTTAAGTACACAAGCATATATATACACACACACCTCAGAACTCTTCCAAAATAGCAGGAAATTTTGCTAAAATAATTTCACTATCTTTTAGCTGAGGACAGACCAGTTCTTCAACAGATTTAAGGCTGCCTATGACTATGTGCACCACGTATACAATAGCTGAAGTTATTTTTCTTTCAGTGAGTTTGTCTTTTCATGAGCAGGGGTTATTGGAAGTTGGTGTGCTCTTCTGTCTGAAAATCTTGGGCTATTTTTCTCCTCTAGACTTTCATTCCATTGCATTGTCACTGGTTTTGATGCTGCTTAAGGCTGTTGAATTGAAAGCAGCATCCACGAATATGGTGTGTTAGTCTTGTAAAGATTTTTATCTTTACAGATGGTGTTTTTGGAATGTCTGAGTATTTGATGGTCTCCTGTGAGAGTAAATCTCTGTGTGTGCCGCATCAGTTTGATCCTCATCGTCCTCTGAAACCCACTATTCTCTGTAGGGTTTCTGCAGAGAGTTCTAACTAATGACTTAGGGCCAAATTCTGCCCTTAGATGCAGGCGTGTAATTCTCACTGATTCCGGTGGGACTTCTATGAGCATATCAGAGAACACAATTTTGTTCTTAGTGTGTGAAATTATAGTACGAACAGACAAAAGAATCTCATGCACATTCATCTTAGTGACCCCAAGCATCCAGGAACGCGGTGCTAATCCCCCCGCTTTTCTCTTTGCTCAGTTTGTGTTGTTTCTTGTAGATCACCCCAATTCTTCAGCTGTCACTTGAGTCTACATTTTTTATATTGTTCTGTCTTTGGGAGTTTGCTATTGTGGCGCTTCAGTGAAATTAGTGACATGGAAAGGAATGTTTATTTAAGTAGCATTAGTAACAAAGACACTTGTAAAAGATGTTTTTTTCTTTCTCTGGGAAATTATGGTACACGAGCAGTCTTGTTCATATTCCACAGGGAATCAGTTTGCAAAGGCAGAAGACAGAGATAGATGTGTGAGAGCATGTCTGTAAAGTAGTTTAATACACACACACACAGAGAAGAGAGGTGTACTTGGATCACACTCTGTGACAATATGATATGATGAAGCGTTTTGCCTACACGTGACCAGAACAGGTATCTCTTCCTTGTATCATTCGCTCTCTAGTTCTGCTCTCAGATTTTACTGTCAGCATTGTCCCTTTCAGAGTCTTTATAGTCCAAGAAATCAGATATTAATTAATTGTTGACAGATTTTTTTCCTGCTTCTTATTTTTTAACCAAACCTTTCTACATTGAAGGCTTGTAATTATTTTTCTATTCTATTTTCAGGAAGAGAGCTAGTATTGCTTTGCAGACATAAAGATTTTGGAGCTAGCTCAGTGAGCTTTAATGGGCTGTCTTTTACATGTGTTGGTTACTGGAATATAGTGTCAAAGCTTAGACTGGCACCAAATTTGCTTCTCATCTTCTCATTCACTGTTTTTACTCAGGCCCTACTTGTAAGGAGGTTATTCTGCCCCTCTACTCTGCCCTAGTGAGACCCCATCTGGAGCACTGTGTCCAGTTCTGGGCCCCCCAGTTCAGGAAGGACAGGAAACTGCTGGAGAGGGTACAGAAAAGGGCCGCAAAGATGATTAAAGGCCTGGAGCATCTCTCCTACGAGGAGAAGCTGAGGGACTTGGGTCTTTTTAATCTTGAGAAGATTTAGGAGGGATCTAATCAATGCTTATGAATACTTAAAGGGAGGGTGGCAGGAGGATGGGGCTGGTCTTTTCTCAGTGGTGCCCAGTGACAGGACAAGAGGAAATGGGCACAAACTCGAGTATAAGAAGTTCCACCTAAATGTGAGGAGGAACTTCTTTCCTGTGAGAGTGGCAGAGCCCTGGAACAGGCTGCCCAGAGAGGTGGGGGAGTCTCCTTCTCTGGAGACATTCAAACCCTCCTGGACAAGTTCCTCTGCAACCTGCTCTGGGTAGACCTGCTTTGGTGGGGGGGTTGGACTAGATGATCTCCAGAGGTCCCTTCCAACCCCATATCATTCTATGATTCTGTCTTGGTCCTCTACAGCTATATTTATCTTCTAGAACAGTGTTAGGGAAGACTAAACATCTCCAAACCAGGTGTTTAGGACATTTTGTTTGCTTCCTGACAACTGACAACTCTGTCCAATGGACTCGAGTCTTTTATGTGCTCTGATTAATACTGCTCCTCACCAAAATCAAATTGTTTTAGACGTATCTGAGGCATCCCAGACATCTTCAGCATACACAGAATCAACTCTCTTTGGTGTATGCTATAGTTTTATTTAGTAATTTTAATTTCCTGGCCTGCTGCCATTCATGTTCTAGGTTTCAAGCATCTGACTTAAGTAAACCTTTGAAATTTTGCTTCTATCTCAGCTTTTTAAAAAACATCTCTCTGCTGTAGCAAAAAGCCCATCGTTTGTACCTCCCACGATGATGATAGTGTCCACTTTAGTTTTAGATTCTGCTCAAGATAGAGCAGAGTTTGTATTGCAGCTCATGCAGCAGTCCTGTAATGAATCGTATTGTTTATAAAAAATCCTGTTTTCAAGTTTGTCTGGTAATTCTTTAGATAGCTAATCACTTACCAGAGTTATTTCTGAAACTATTTGTGGAATCACCATGATCGTCTGGGGAAATCTAATTTATAATCTTGAACATATACTTTATACATCACTTTGCCAAAGCTTTCTTTAAAAATCTGTTTTCTGATATGAATTGGAGCAATTGGTGATATTAATTTTGCTTTTTTAACCTGAAACTGTAGTTGAACACATAATCCACAGTGATTTATGTTTACATAATGTTCCATTTCCCTATTTGTGTAATATCTACGAGGCAGATAGTCATTTTCTCAATCTGGCTCATTAATTATATTTATTGGATGGATGTCTTTTGTTATTGTTTTGTAACTTATGTATTGATCTCTATTATATGAAATTCTCAGTCTTTGCTGTTCAGTTACAGTTGGACAGAAAAGCCACATGATCATCTGAACTTAAATATGAGAATTTGCACTTGTTAACTGTCATCAAGGAACACTTGGACATCACTAGTCACTGTTACTACTGTATGTTTTTATAACTTCATGTGTATATATTTATATATACACATGAAGTTATATTTATAACTGCAGTGTCCCCCTCCCCAGTGTCTTGGTTTTAAGGACGGTATTAGTATTTTTCATTATTAGTTGCCAGATTGAAATAAAAATTTAAAAACAGACAAAAAAAGTGTGTATGGATCTTAAAAGTAGGTAGGTTGGTGCAGGAGGATGGGTAGCAGCTCAGCACAGTGATTTTGTAGCAGTGGAAAAAATGTGCCTGTTTGGACTGTTTGTAAAACAGGGACAGGAATGTTTACTCATATTTCTGTAACGCTCTTAGTTTCACAAGGGAGAGCACCTTAAGTAAATAGAAAGAATTGTCATTCATTAGTGTAATTTTAAATGAAAATAGGGAAGGTACAAAGAAATGGTTCACTCCTGGTTCATTGCTGTGTCTTTCGTGGTTGTGAATTCACTGCTGTTTCTTTTCCAATTCGACATGACATTTCGAATGTCGTAAAAGAAAGGTAATGCAAAGTATGACTGTGTTCTATAACTACACTACAACAAGTAAAACCCTGAATGTATAATTAAGAAAAAACCAGTAAACCTTCTTGTTTTGAAGTTATTTTGTCCCTCCCAAGGCTTTTCATGTTCTGCAGGGAGGTGCTGAACCTCTCTGCTGACAACTTTTGGCTGCCTGTGCCATGTACTTATTCCTCCCAGTGCCCCTGCTTGAGGTATTTCATTTGCTTGCTTTGAAAAAGTAACATTGCAAAATTGTTCCATCAGAGCTAAATATGCAAATAAAAATAAAGAGGAGTATGAAGTATCACTCAACTATTTACTGCTAGAAAGCTGAGTGTTTAACTGCTGCATTAAACCTTTGTATCCACTGAAGTGCCCTTGCCAACGATCTGCGCGTTCCTAAAATCCTTCACAAACACTTTTTTACGGTCAGATTCAGCCACTCTTAGTTGAGCTGAGAAGTACCATATGCTCCAGGTAACCTCTCTCAAGCCGTTGCCAGTGGGACTACTTTTGTAAATGCTCCCCAATGTGAGCAGAGGTTACACAATCTCACCCACGGTGAATAATAATGTCAAAGAGCCATTAACAGTGCGGAGTGACAAAGTGTGGAGAGATCCATCAGCTCATCCTGTGTTTAATGAAACAGAAATGAACATCGTATTGCCCTTGTTTTCTGTCAGATTTTTCCAGGTCTCCATGAGGCTTATTAATCTTCGGGTGTAATGGAAAATGTGTTGCTATGTTACATACTACAGCAGCCTTTGCGCTCGGAGGATTGAAGGCATTATTAGTCTTTGTCTTATTTACATACTGTACTTGGGTGCGTGCTGCCAGCCCAGCTCTTAGAGCCCGCCGGAGAGTGGGCTTAGGAAATGTTTGTGGATTTCTGAAGTGTGTGCTAATGCGTGCGAGCAGATGGCTGCAGGGTAAGTTGTTTTAAGTTGAAGGAACGGTCAGAAAACCTCTTTGGAGAAGCACTGACACCACACACTGCAGACCTCGGAAATTTGCTGTTATGTTCCTCGATAACCACATTTTAGTGAACCCCAAAATGAATGGTTCCACATTGCTGAAAAGCCAACTTCCAGGCCCTCAGAGTCAAGAGGTAGAAAATGAATGGGTACATGGTGTTACTGTCAGATACTGATTTCAGTAAGTATATCATGAACTTCTCTACTGTTTTTATTTTTTAAAATTTAAGGGCCAGTTTCAAATAAACTCTGACAAAAACAATATTATGTTTACAGTTAAGATGTAGTTGTTGTCATTCTCTATTAGCTAGGAAAAAGAAAAGCTGTTATTCCTGTTAGGAAAAATCCTAGCTTTCAGGGACAGATGAGTAATCCAAGGTGGACCATACCACGATACTGTCATCTAGTAGATACTGTTACAGTGAGGTTTTTCTGCCTTATTTTCAGCGTGGATGGCCCATTACACTCACCAGATTCAGCTTCACTAGGGACAAGAAAGCATTGCAAAACAATGTTTCTAGTAGTTAGAAGATATATCACATCTTTGAATGTTATTTTATATTTTAATAATGATAAGGATATAAGGATCTTTTTCTTTTGTTTAAAGAATGAATAACCCAGTGACACTGCCGCTTTTTGACTCGTGCGGCTTTGGAAATTTGTAAGATTAAACAGAAATCTGCTTAGAGATATGGCTTAGTGATGTTTTTTGTAGGTGTTGGGTTGGCGGTTGGACTAGATGAGCTGAAAGGTCCCTTCCAACCTCGGCAATTCTATGATTCTAAGTCTTCCTTCCCAGTATATCCACTGCCACTTCACCAAGTTCCTCTCTCCCAGGTGTCCTTGTCCAGTGTCAGTGGGGACTCCCTTTTGAGTCCTGCAGATGGGTGGCAGAAACCCACTGATTTTGGTGTTCTCAGCTGGCACCTGCTGTGGACAGTTGTGTTGTTTGCCTGTGCCTGGCGTTGGCCAGGATGTTACTTCTCCTGCAGAATAGCTATTTTTTTTTTTTCCTGCCTGAAGTTCTGTTCCTTTTTTTTAGCACACATTATGAAGTACAATTATGAAGTAATTTGCATAACATGGACACTTTGCCAAATTTTTAAAATTGCCATGTTTGAAAAGGAATTGCTGCCATTCACAGTGCCACACTGATTAATCACAATTAGGGACAAATTCAGCACTTTTATTAAGCTTCCAGTGAGCAGGAAAATTAGCACTTCCTGAAGTGATGAGAGTAATTCCATTAGTGAGAATTCCCATTTAAAAGGGGGTACTTTTGTGCCATTTTAGAAATAGTTTTCACACTTTGGAAAATGTTCTTACAGCTGTATGCAAGTTGCCTAAAAGTACGATGCTGTTGCATTTGCATACTGCCAGCAGCCTCTCAGGAGTTAATTACGTGGCCTGTTCATAATCTTTTCCTGATGTGGTTCCAGGTTAGATAAATGCTGCTGTGATACCATTGCGGTTTGAAACATACACATACCTATATATGTGTTTGACTGGAATCCTTTTATAGGGTCAAGTCTCAGAGTGGAGAATTGTCATGATGGCATTTCTAGGTTTGCAGCCTCCTCAGCCCGTGCCTGTATTGACTGGAAGGAGCATTAGTGCTCCCATGTAACCGTGCAGCTCTTCCCCTTGCTGGTGGTAGAAGGAACTCATGGCAGGGCTTTTACAGCAAGTGAATATATTTAAAGAAAGGCAGGAATTTATTCCAGGATGGAAGGAACCACCATATTTTCATCGACCCCAGAACTGCTCACACATCAGAGGTAGGTTGTCAGATAAATACTCCCAGGTTAGTGACGGGGCAGGGAATCGCTTTCGTTCTCTTGTCTCACTGACTGTTCACTTATTCCCTACAAAAACCGAATACAAAATGACATCTTAGCTACTACCTCAAGTTCACAGTTTCTGGTTTGCAGCCTGCCTCTCCCAGAAAACTCTCTTAATGGCTCTGCCAAAATAGTTTTAGCAATCCTGCTGCATTTTGTCCTGTTTTATCTTGTATGGAGTAACTACTAATTGAGAAATAAAGTAAGTGAGAATGACCCTTTTGGCTGGTGATTGTGGCTTTTACCTGGGAAACGGGCCACTGGGGTTTCAGTACCTGCTTCAGTGAAACTTTAATTGCTTAGAGAAAGTGGAATTGTATCAGGGAGAGAAGTGAACAGCCCTCAGCCAGGGCACAGCTATCAACCAGAGACAGGCCATGCCATCCAATCCCCCCAGGCAGAGAAGGGAATTAAACCAGGTTACTCCCACATCACAAGTAAGAGGAAGATGCCTCTTTGACAGAATTGTGAATCTAACCTTCTTTTTGGCTGCTTTTCTATAGAAACCAGAATGTTTTGTGGTGAATTATGTAGTGGAGTTTTTTTCCCGACAAATTAAACAGTATCAGAGAAATTTATTTAATAATTTAAAAGAAATTTCAGGATTTTAAAAAAGTTGTTATATGAGAACCAGCATTTTATTTAATTTTCTGGTATCTGCTAAAAGAAGCTCAGTATCCTTCTAATCTTGCCAGTGAATTTAGGTATAGGTACTATATAATTTATATTCTCTGCAACCCTAACACATCGCATTACTTACAATGGAAATTTATTTATAAATATGCAGACATATATAGTATACATTTATATTATTTCAGATTTATGTAAAATATATAGAAGTCTTGTTACGATAAATTCTATAAAATTAGACAGATTCCTGTTGAACTGTCGCCAGATGTAGCAACCTCTTAGGAGTTTCCTTTTCTTCACCATTGTCTCTATGCTGCTTAGTGTTAAAAACCTAGATTTTGTCCCTTCTCTTTGAAAAAAAGAACATTATCATAATTTGTCTGAAATAATGTGGTTTAGTTACCAATATGTGATATATTCCAGCACTCATAAAAGTAAGATTTCTAGATAAACACTGATAGAAATATTTTTAACCATGTAAAAAAAAAATCAATTTTCATAAGGTTACATCTTTTTACTTCTCTGTATATACAAAGACTATATTAAAAGAGAGATTAAATTTTACTCTGCAGAGTAAAATGCAAACAGAAAATTATTTTTCATTTTTCAGTGCAAGCAATGGATTATCATTTATTTATGAGACTTTTTTTAATCTAGAATATATGGAAATCTTTTCTTGAAGCACAATGTAATATTGAATTGGGAATGTTGTCTGACAGTTTTCTTCTTACAGTTGCATAGAATGATTCTACTGTATGAATTTTTGAAAGAGGCTTCAATATACTCTGCGTTTGAAAGAGAGGAAGTAATCAGAGTAATCTTGAAGAATCTTATAAGCCCATGTCCTCTGTCCCTTCGTTCTTCAAACAAACTTCTGCAGGAAAGACCAGGCTGTAGCAAATTTTAACATCAAGGGACATGTCCAGGTATTTTTCACTTGTCCCAGTGTGTATCTGCCTGCGACTGTTCATTGCTGGGGCCAAAACACAGACCAAGTCGCTCATTTCTGATGCCTCTTCATTCTCCTGGAGACACTAATGTAATCGGTGCAGAGGGCCAGATTTTAATCACAAAGTGAATCTGGCGGTAAATGGGTCCAACCTTTAAAGGGTTTATTACTTCTTGGCTGAGAATGTATGATGGAAGTGAAGTGAAAAAGCTGCTTTATGCCCCCAAAATGTCTATCCCTCGGGTTAGTACTTTTTTTTTTTCTTTGCTATTGCGTATAACTTCCTTTATTTTCAAAGGACATTGTCTGAAGAGCTGTGCTCCTCTCGTATTTCAAGTCTATTGGTGTGTAATTGGAAGGATCCTTAACAAATCTTGCTAAATAGCACATCCAGCTACTCCAGCAGGTTTGGGGCTGGTATGGTATCTTGGAAGCTGTAGTCTGTGTCAGAGAGCAGAGTTCAACCCCATCGCATCTGTTTGCCTGAAACCCCCAGCATAACACAGGCCCTGGGAAATGTGGACAGGGAGTCAAAACAAAGGACAGAACAAAAGATGCAAACCCAATGTATTTATTATGAATAAAATGATCTACAACAGCATGCCTTATAGTTCAACATTTCTGGTATTCATAAATTTTAGTGACAGAAGAATGTAATGCTAACCTATTCATTTAGGTTGATATGAATTTTACATCAAAATGCTTACAGTTTTTATATATTAGAAGAGTCCTTAGAGAGAAATGAAGCCAATTAAGGAGAAATAAAGACCTGTGTGTGTTTCTGTATGTATACCTTCATCTAAATGCAGTTGTATAAACAATAGAAATTCAAGGTATTTATGCACCAATTGTGTTTTCCTTTCCCTTCTCCAGCAATTACCTGTATATAGTGATTATAATTTGAGTATCCTAAGAGAAAATAACTTATCTTTTTGCTGCAGAGAAATACTGTGACAGAAAATAGTTTCCTTTGAATTTGTTTAATGCCTAATACCGTGGTGGCCAGATAATAAGCAAAGTATTTTGTATTAATTTCAAGCAGACATTCTGCTTTCATCTTCAGCTTTCTATTGTATTGCATTGTACTGAACTCAGGAATCGGCTCTGCCGGGCTCTGTTCTCTTTAGTTTTTTTATATTGTTTGTATCACTGGAGCAACTAGATGTTGGCTTTGGGACCACAACCTAAATCAGTGGGAATATAGACAACTTCTTACTGCAAGGAATATGGAATATTCCTTATATAAAGAATGAAAGCTTTTATGTATTGAATCTAAACTTTCTAGGGAAGAATTTTCACGTAGGTTCCATGTAAGCTAATTTCTTCCCTTCAACCATGGCCAAGGCTATAGGCTTCAAAAAAGGAGAGTGGAATGTAATCTACATCCTTGTCTTCATTTCTTCTGGAGTGTAACTTAAGCTGTAAAGGATGAGATAACACTAAGTATGAGGATGGGGTCTGCTGAGCTAAATCATGTTCCATAAGCGTAATGGCTTTACAGGAAGGAGACACAGTGTCTCTCAAGGTTCCTCTGTGCTGCTGAGATCCTGCCCCTGTCTCCTGCAGCCCGCTCTGGGTCAATGAAGGGACACGATGCTCTGGCTTTCCCTCGGCTCATTGCCTTCACAGAGCTGACCTGGCGGCCACCTGGCACTGAGAGGCAGCAGCCCAGTGGCCCTGAACGAGCCCCAGCGCCCGGGGTTGTGCTGCAGCGTTGCCACACGCCGAGGAGCCATTCCCTCACCCATCCCATGTATGCCACTGCCGTGGCTGGTGCAAGCATCAGGCTGTAGGGCTTTGCTGGAAACGTGGAGAATGAAGGTTTTGCAGTGTCTGTACATATGTTATATCAGGCTGGCTTTCGATTTTTGTCTAAAAAAATTCACCAAAATTGAACCAAGCTGTTTTTTGACAGCTCTGCCGTGACCTCATCGTGACCGTGTTGTTTCACCGTTACAGGAGATAACAAAATACAGAGTTTGGATTGTAAGTTCAAAAGAACAAGTCTGCAAATATCAACCTTACTTGAGAAACTAAATCAATTTTAGAAAGAGTCTGATAGCAAAAGTCACAGTATGTTAAACACAGGTAATTATGGAAGTCCTTCTGATGTTCAAGTTGGGCATTAAATACAAACGCATCTTGGTACATTTGGCATTCTGGTCAGAGTAAGAAAGAGCGATTTGTGAGAAGTTACATATGGTCATCTGAACTAATTGCTAAAACGACACTACATTAATTGGATAATTAAAGATTGCGAACATGTGGCTATTGTATTCCTTGGGCATTAAGCCAACAATTTCTGTGGCTGGGAAAATGCCTGTTAATGTAATTCACAATTCATCTGCTGTATCCTTTTTCAGAGAAATAAATAAGTAACGTGGGTCTTAAATTTAGATTAGAAAAACCTGTAACTGGTGTTTTTAAATTGAATTTTAAAGTACATTTATGATTTCCATTGTGTTTATGTTTTAACACTTTTGAACGGTGGCAGCTTTGATTTTTTTAGCATCCATCTCACAAATTAATAGTATTGATTTTTGGTTTAGATTTATTGTTAGCATTTTGGAAAGTGTTCTGTAATTGTAGATACTTTGTAACATGAGACCTGATGCTCCCTGGTTTCTTTTGAAGAGGATGAGTGTTGGCACACACTTCGAAGAACTTTGCAATAGCAGTAAATTGTCTATGTGCTTTACTTATCAAGGTTATTTGTCAGAAAAATTATGTCTGGTGAGTGGGATTTGTTTGGGTGGGTGACAGAGTGACTTCACTCATCCCTATACCAACCAGTCACTTCTCCGTGTGTGAAGATTTGGTTATTATTTTTCTTGTTCTTAATTTGGAAGTAAAATCTGTGGTCTCACAAATGACCTTTAAGTGACTGACCCCTAAATCTAATCACTGCAGGTGCCTTTGAAAACTGAAAAATGTGTCAAATTTGCCTTTTACTATCAAAACATTTAAAAAATAAATAATTTGCTAGAAGCAGTAATAATTCTTAAGTTAGTAGTTATTGTTTCAGTGTGATTTGATTCTAACTGCTTTGTTGATATCCAAATGGTGAGTTTATAGCAATGGAGTCTTCTTCTCATCTTATTCTGAATTATCAATTTCGTAAAGAGTAAAAAAAATCAGTTTTACATTCTGGATGAGCAACTTATTGATTGGTTTAGTCTGAGCAAAATGGTCACAAATGGTCAATACCTGGTCAAAAGGGTGTCAGAGCCATAAGAAACATAGATTTTTTTTTTTTCTATGTTTGTTGACTTACATATACTTGCTTTCTTTTTGCTTGTCTATTTTTTTTAAGTCAGTTGTAATAATTATTTTACTGACAGGAATGCAAAGTCACTCAGGAGAATGAAAAATAGGAATACTTCTTATCCAGACAAATAATAATAATTACACTTTGTCTCTATGCAGATGTTTTAACCACAAAAACATAT
>BJBW01002339.1:227271-237271 GCA_004320125.1 Scolopax mira
GACCCCCAGGTGTCCACTTGCAACCTTAATTATCTTTTGTTTCTCGATGAGACTCATCATCTTGATTTTTTGTGGAATATAGGCCTCAAAGATGATTCATGAGCTCGTCATCTTGAGGAAGACCTGTAAGCAATCACTCAGACTTGAGAGAACTATGAACAATATTCACCTCACTGGGAACTGTCGCCTGTTGGTATACTACATACCTTGGCTTTAATATTGATATTTTTTTTTAAGATAAAGGGGGGAATCAAGGCAGTATTAATTCAGAGTCACCTTTTTGTGCAAAAGACTATAACAACTGTGTAAGTCAAACTTTTCAGTCTTTCCATAGATCTCTCCCATCTGTTGCTCTTGTCTTAGGAAACTGCAACAGAGTCCCGTAGTGGATCTATTCCTTGCAAAGCAACTAGTTATGGGCTAAATGAGAAGGAACCCTTTCAATTTTTATTTTTTTTTGCATTGATCTGTACTAATGAGTGTTGATAGTGTCTAGCACCTTGTAGATAATACAGAAATTATACTAAGAACTCATCAACAGTGATGTTTACTCACTGAAGAATTAAAGGACAGTTGTAACTTACCTGGATGGGAATGGGAACCTTTCTGCCTGAAGGAGCCAGCCGGATGTAATGAACCCCATTATCCCTCTCCCCATCCTGACAGGCCTCTTGTGAGATGTCTGTGTGTTCCCATAAATGTTTTTAATAGTCATTTCTCCATCTCTCTTCTATAGTTTGAAGTCATTCTACTAAAACCAGTGTTTTTCCCACTTTTGGTAAATCATAAATAATATGAGATTCTGACATTGCTTTGTTTACTTGTGTTTTTTTAAAGATTTTTTGTTTCTTGGAAGGAAAGAATTTTTCCATCCTTTGAGGCAGACAAGTGTAGTATTATTTTCTGTGTGTAATACCTATTGTATGTGCATATATACCTATATATATATCCACTACCCATGTGGTATGGTTATGTAGGAAAAAAAAAGTCTAAATGATGGCTTTTATGTTGTTCTTTTACAAAATATTCAGTAAATTATCTTGGGTAGAACTGATTCTTAACCACACATTATGTAGTTGAGGGTGATCCCAGGAAACATAGAAATCTGTCTCAGATTTGCAGGTTATTGACTGCACTGGTAATTCTTTAGATTGGAGTAATAGACAACATCACACAAGAACTTTGTGCTTTTTTCAACACCACAACAGCATCCCTGAAAGGGAAGTGAGACCAGTAGCTGGATATAAATTATGTCAAATGTTGAACACCAACTTGAATCCTTCTGTATTCCCTTTTTTAGGAGGGATGCAGAACAATAAACCAGATAGTGGTAATCAGTGTTAGCTTTGGCTGGTGACTGTCAGAAAATTGCCAGGGAGTCACAGGTTGGGTGGCAGCTGTGGTGGGAAACAGCGTCTCTGAAATGTACTTCACCAGTGAAGCATCCACAGGGAACAGGGTATCTGGAAAAAGTTTGCTGTTGGTAGGATGAGTGACTTTGCATCTTTGCTGCATGAATTGTAAACCAAACCCCATCCTCTTGTTCTGTGTTTCCCTGTACACTGCAGCTAGGAATTTCCCAGTCCAAAGGTTGTCATGTAGGCCCTTCCTGGACATCTGTGTAACCAGGGAGCTGGGAGAAGTACAGCAGTAAATAGAAATCCTCAACTAATTACACAGAATCCGTCATGCAAAAGTGTGTAATAGTTTAATGTAAAGCAAAGGGATGGATCAATACACCAGTAAAAATAGGATGAAAAAATGGTGGTGACAATTGCAAACTGGAATAGCGATCAGCTCCAGTTCCTTCTTTGGAAAGAACAAAGGATGGAGGTAGCTCTATAATCATGGTTTCATTAACCAATTATTTTCTCTCCGGAAAAATAGAGACAAGTGAGATTAATGCTAGGAGTATTAGACTATGCAGATCTCAGCTCTTGAATCCAGTGCTGTGTTTAAAATGCCATGCTGTGCTCTGCTGGGTCATTCGCTTGTTTTGGTAGAACAAACCAGTCCGTGTTGCACGTTGCTATATAAATCTGCAGCGTGAGGCAACCAGTGGTTAAGATGTAGAGAGGCAGCCTGTTAGGAGCCTGTGCTGCACTTGGAAATTTAGAATTTTAGTTTTATGCTGTACCATGAAAGTTGGTGCTATTTTGTAAAACTTGTTATTAACTTGATAACCCATTTTTAAAATGTGCACAAATGACATGTTAGCGTAGATGGAAGGGTTATGAGGGTCTATTTGATAGTTCCTTCAATGACAAACTCAGAAAGTTGTCATCTGCTGGTCTTTGGCTTCCTTGTGATGCTTTCAGTATTCTTTGGAAAACAGAGCAGATATACCTAAATTATTAGATACTGTGTTATCTAATAAATGATTTAGACATAGCTTCCTTTTCAAGTTTCTAGACTCCTTTGAAAATACACTCAGTGATGCCTAAAGCCTAAGTATGTTAAGAGCTGAATTCCTAATTTGAAAATTAAGCTCCCAAATCTTACCAAGTTTCAGTGATATTTACACTTCCAATTGCCTGAGTCCCTTTTGAAAATGAGATATGTGCTTCTGAGTTGGACATTTCTCTATCAGCACCTTCTTAGCCTGGGCTTGCATTTGTCCTGAGGCGAGTGTCGAGGAGGGAGAACAGGGACTCCTTGTTCTGGAGTTCCAAAACTGAAATATCATTAAGCCTAATGTTGAAACCTGATTCATGCATATGTAACTGGAATAAATATTCTTCCATGAGATTGTTTTGACATGGATTTTTGAATGATACACTGGGTGTGCCAAGGTTCCTCACTGAGTTTACTATGTGGTCTTAAATGATTACCTGAACTATCTCTCTGTAACATTTTCAGCCCTTCAAGGACCATTGTTTCCTATCCATTTTTAAATCCTTTTTTGGGCACACCATAGATACTGTTAATAAAATTGCATTTTTCAATGAGTTATAGAGATTAGAATCTCAGATTACTCTAGTTTTTCTCTCTGCATTACAGGAAGTTTCTGTGGTATATGGTTGGCAAATGTTGACATTGTATTGTCTTTTCCTGCATTTGTGGGCAATAATGGATTGGAGAGCATCTCATGGTTTTTTATTTTGCCAAAATCCATACTGGTTAGACATATGCCTATAATTCACATTTTTATAACTATCATTAGAAGTCCTGCTGATGATTAATAGACTGAAACTTCTAGGACTGGATCTTGAAGGGTTGTTATCTAGAAATCCTTGCAGAAGGGACAGATAATAAATTGTTTTATAACATTTATATTTGTACCAACTATTTAATGTGCTCATCTGTTTTCTGACTGAAATGGGATAGTAATTGTAAGCCTACAGGAAGAAAAGAGAGGCAAAACCGATCCTGCTGAAGGGAAGTGGGAGCCGGTCATTAGCCCTGTGTATCTGGAGGCAGAGAACTAGTCCCAGTGCTCTCATCATGTCGGGTTTCCAGCAGTAGTTGAGCATCCCACCCTTATCTTCAAAGGAGGGGGGATTCAGAATACCTGTAGATCAGCTTATTTTTATCATTAGTAAAAAATTTATTGCTGAAGTTCTATGTTACCTGAACGATCATACATATTTTTACTTAGTTGTTCCAGAAGCTGTGTTATATTCTCCCATCTTCTTCTTAATATTTCTCTGGAAAAGCCTGAGATTCCTACATCCCTGCTGTAGTGCTGTAATGACATACCTCTTTCAGGATCTTAGCCCAAACTAGCATATCTTATTCTAGGTCCAGAACCAATGTGAAATGACTTTTTTTTTACACCAGCATTTGGGGTTTTTTATGATTTAAATTAGTTGTTTTCTTTGGCATGAAAATACAAAATGACCGTCAAACAACAGCCAAGTACATTTTTGTTGGAGAAGAAGCTGAAGCAAGCAAATTTATGACAGAAAGAATATTGAAACTGGATTGGCAACCCTGGCTTTATCTTATGGCAATTATTCAAATTGTTTTGAGAGTACACCTTAGTTGTAGAATATATTCTTAAACTTATCTTTTAAAGCTCAGATGTACAATAATGAAAAGGTGTGATCTGATACTCAAAAAGGTTTTTGGGGAGCTAAGTCTTTGCTAGCAGGTACATATGAATCTTGGCTTTGAAATATTCACTAAATTTAAGGTTGTTTGCCAAGCTAATAACATGCTAGTTGTCTGGTCAGATCCTTTATAATGTGAAAATTATGATCCAGTTAACATTACTTTATGACTATACAGGGATAAATAAAACCCGTCATTTTTCTATATTAAATTTAATCTAAATACAATGCTTCTGTAGTTGTATTTATACGATATTGAATTTTACCTTTTTATCGCTGATAAATACTCCTGACTCACAATTCTTTTGGATCACCACTCCAAAAATTTTATAGTGCTTATGGGTCTGTTTATTTTAGGACTTTTATTTTATTAGGTCTGTTTATTTTCAGGATAGCTCATTAGGGCTTCAAAGACCCACACGTCCCACCACCAGCACAGAGCTGTGGACCAACAGTAGGGCTGGAGTGGAAAATACATAGTTTTTAAACACAGTGTAAAAAGACACCATTTTCAGAAGCCTCTGTATTTTACCTAGAGATATATAATTTTACAAATTTATTTATAAGTTACCTGGTTTTAGTGGTACTGGTCTTCTTTATGCTGAACTGGCCGTGCTAGAGCTTTTTAAATCCAGCCTGTCCCTCACCAAGGCTTAACTCCCTGTTAGCACAAGAAAAACTTCCTTCTTTTATAAAGCAGGTTTTTTTTTGTCATCAATCCTGTTTGATTCAGTCCTACACAAGTTTGATCAAGCCACATATCCTCTCACTAGGATCAATTCTAACCATGAAGTATAGATTGAAATATCTGTGTGTGTCAATTTGACAAAGAGAAGAGAGGAGATATCTTTCCTGGAACTGTATTACACTTGACAGATTCCTCCCCCACCTTCAGGTATTGACTGAGAAAGTGTGTGTGTGGGGGGGGTTGGATCATACATTGCTTCAGCTACAGTGGGGTTTTGCTGTAGCATTACTGGTGTGTGAGAGTGTCAGCTTCTCGTGTGGACCACCTCACTCTATACACTTGGCATTTGTGTTTCTTATTTGGAAAATGTGCATTTTAAGATGCAATGGGAAGAGCTGAAAGCAGAGCTAAGCTGACAAACTGGCGAGGACAGATGATTGGTAGGAAGAAACACATCCCATGTGCAAGAGAAAAGCCTGTCCATTTTGAATCTCCCTTCGTGCTGCAGAAACCTCTAAATCCATTGGGGGACAGTGCTGGGAAGAGCCCACGTGGTGTATGGACTTCTTCAGGGGGAGGATCTCTGTGGGATACTGACAGAGCTCTCGCAGGTCAGAGCTTCTGCACCTCAGGCTTTCGAAAGCTGTCACTGTCGTCCTCTTTGTCAAACAAAATGCAGCTCCATCCCTCTCTGCTAAGACATGACAGGAGGGGAAATGAGTTTTCTCTTAGTTGCAATTTAGAAGAATGAGGTGAAGCAAAAAGAGCAAATTTGGAGACTGGGAGCATATAGCTAGAAATGAAAAATGGGGGGAAAAAAACCAGAATTCTATCTGACAGATGCGTAAGTGGGGCCCCATTTGTATATAGATTTCCACTAGTGGTGTACTTTAGGCAACAGACAAAGGGGGCGGGGGGAAATAGGAGAAAAGATGGTATTCCCTCAGTGAGAAAGCAAGAGGAAAAGCCTGGCTTGGAAGATTTCTGACACTTCTGTTTAGTTACCTGTTAGTTCACTGTGCTTCAGGACCAAGGGTTATGGCTGTGATTTTCTCTTTGGTATGTAAAATTAGGACTCTGTTTCATCTGTGTAGGAACCTGTCCCTCCAAACTGCAATCTGCTGTTAAGATTATTCTTACTTAAAGGAAAATTACTTTAATTACAGTGTATTGGCTTACCAGACCAGTTTTATCTATAAATCTGTTTTCAGCAATACAATACCCAGTTATCTTTATTAAGGCTTTATCCTGTAAATTAAGTTCTTTTTCTATTGCGGGCTTTATAATAATAGTCCATGACCTGCACTGACAACAGGTTATTAAAACATAATCTAAATATGTCTTAAAGCTCAGATGCAAAAGGTACAAAAATACTCACACAAAGATATTTCATCTTGCAAATAAGCAAGATGAAAAGCAAATGATACATTCAAATACTATGACTTTTGCTATGGTTCATTTGTATCTAAATCCTGAAATTGTGAATATGGATTTCATCCTCTCTGTGTACCAACAGGGGCAAAAGCAATGACACCCCTTTCTTATGTAAACTGCTAAAATGGTGATCTATCAAATGTAGTGCAGTTGATATGCTCGTACCACAATAGGAGATATTACTTAGGGGTTTAAATCTATTTTTAAATTTTAGTATTTTTACTACAATTGCAGGAGTCACGTGCCATTTCATTCCTGACTCTGTGCAGTAACCGACAAAGCCAGGAGAGTCTGACTCTGTGACTCTGAAAGGACGTGGGTGGTGTAATTAGCAAATGACTCCTAGTAGCAGGGCAGTTTCTCATGATGGAGAAAAATGATGTGCAATATTTTCATCCCAGAAATAAGTAGAATATACTTTATGGTATCAAGTTATATAGCAGAGGCAAGTGAAACAGGAATGTGAAAGTTCCCTAAACTGTGGGTATGTTGAACATACTGACAGGACAAAGCAAACATAAAGTCATCCCAGTTACTGATGAGCAAAGGGATATTTTTCACTGAATTCCCCCCCCCCTTTTTTTTTTAATGCAGGATGCTATTGTTGTAGTTCAGAAAGCCCCAGGCAGCTTAGAAATCAGGCAAAAAATCAATAGCCCACTTGTTGAAGATAAGTGAATTAGCTTGTGTTGAATGTAACTGAGTACCTGAACACTTCAGTGAGCAGCCTTTGTTTTGTGAGAAAGGAGATTTGTAAGGTTTCTCTTGTGGTGGTGCACATCTCAGATTAATCAGGCTGAGTACGAGGGTGTTGACCACTTACACAGAGGAATAATTTGTGAATCTTCTTTCTTTCTGTCTTGTTTTTATCTGCTCACCATAGCTCACCATACTGAGATTTCCACATATTTTAAAGCTGATGATGAATCTCACAGAAGAATTTTAGTGAACAATAACTAAGGGCACCAGAATAAGTAGTAGCATTCAGCAATTCGTTAAAGACCAAATTCAGAATTTCTTTCCCATTCTGTGTGGGCCTGGGATCTATTCCCTGTCACAGACGGCCTGTCTCTGGGAAGCTCACCCCACGTGTCTGTGTACGAAGAGAAGAAATGCTTCTGTCCAGTGTGGTCTGCATTTGGTACACAGACTACTTCCCATATCCAGAGACAGCAACCCTCTTTGCCCCAAAGGGCTCCTGCTGGTCACCACTGACCCAGGGGATGGGCAGCACTGGTTCCCAACTCTCTGCCCTCTGCTCTCAATACAGCCTGGGAAAGAGCTCAAGTCTCTTCCCGTTAGAACCTCTAGACCACTGACTTCTGTGTTAATTGTACCTGTCACTAAGATGATGCCATCCCAGTCAAACTGTTTCCGAGTCTTGTCCTGCCTCCAGAAGTGGAAGAGAAATGCAAAAAAATTTTTATTCTCAACTTTACAACTTTCTGATCCTTGAGCCAGTTGCCAGCTCAGCCTTACCAACAGAAAGTAGTGGGAGGGCTCTTTGAAGTATCCCCCTGGACATTGATAGCCCTGGAGGCCATATAAGCAGCAGGGGATGGCCTAATCTTTAGTTGACAACTCACGTAATTGCTTTGTGAATAATTGATTAGAGAGATCTGAAGGCAGTCATGGGATGCATCCTCTCTAGGACATCAGTCCTCCTGCAAACTGCAGCCCCAGTGCTGAGGAGGAGGCTCAGCCAGTCAGACCTGTGTCTGGCCAAGGTATTCCCATTCCATCCCATACTCTGTGAGTAGATCAAAAATGTCCTGATCAACTTCAGGGAGTTAATAGCTGATTTTCACCTGGGCACTTTAAACATGGGCTTAGAGGAGTTTAGATCTCTCAAACCAGTTGAACTTTTATTCATTTTTAATATTACATATTTGTCATCATTCTCATGAGCTTTTAAGACATCCCTCATGGCTTTTAGCTGCAGGGGTGGCAGGCAGACTTACCAGTTCTGGTAGTTGGTTATTTTTAAAAGCAGGAACCTACTACTTTACTGCTTTAGGCAATGATCTGCCTCATCCAGGCATCCTGAAATGCAGGAACATTTTTCCACCTACACTCAACAGCCAACCAAGCAGAGGGTCCAATGCACAAACCATGATGAACCTATTTTCAAGCCTGACCATGTTGGCAGGTCTGGCAATGCTGGTGATAGATCACCCTGGCCCATTTCCCTTAGTCATGCCATCAGGGCTAGGAAGCAAACCTTCTAAATGCTGTTCCTGCTGGCTTGGTTTCAGCTAAATCAATCAGGTCTGCAGTTCCTCCTGCATGCCACAAAGGAGGAACCTTTAAACAGTTTCTGAAGAGTAAAGCTGGTTTTTGCAAGTTTAGCATTCCTTAGCTGGCAGTCGGGGCCCTTTCATTTCAGGAGAGCTGGTCCCAGAAAGATGAAGTTCTCTTCAGTGATGGGAGGTGTTTTGGATGTGGCCTGTCCTCCAGTGTGCAGCCCAGGGTGGCAGCACGGGTCAGGGACGGAGGTGATCCTCACCTCCTGTCCTGAGCAGCTCAGGTTGGACACCTGTAGGTACCTGTTGCTGCATTCCCAATGGCTGTAGAGACCTAAGTACTATTTCTCCTGTAATTACTTCTCCCAGCTGCTGGGGACACTGTGGCATCAGGTATGACTGTATCCAGGAAGCCTTGTTCTCTTCCCACCCTGCTTGTCTTCACAGTTTTCCTGAAGCTGGTGCAGGTAACATCTGCATTTGGAGGAAATGCCCTGTCACAGAGAATACAGTGATGGGGAGACCACAGGAAGGTGGGATATGGAGAACTAACCAGAGATTGTGGAGGATCATCAGCTGAGGCTTCTTCCATCTGTCCCAGAAAAATTAGGTTCTGGCATCATTCCCCAGGCTGCTCTTCCTTCCCCCAGGAATGGTGAACCTCTCTTCTCACCTGCAAGTGCTTCAGATTCTTTTTCCAGCACCCTCCAGCACCATCTCTTCCCATCTCCAGGGTGTATGCCTTCATTGTGCTTCCTCTTCCATCCTTGTTCTTACCCACTTAGGCATCCATAAGCATAAGGAGAAAGCTTATCCCACACTCCTTCTTCCCCCAAACGTGTACGCGTACTTGCTGGAGAAGGCTGTGCAGGGAACCGTGGGCAAGGGTTCAAGATGGCAGTAGTGGCCTGAGGTCCTCAGAAAAGTCTCTTCCCTCCCTGCAGATTGGCCTGAGGAGGTGTTTGGGGAAGCCAGAACCAGATGGTTTCACCGAGTGCCTTCACCTGGGAATTAAAGCAGAGTCTATGCTCAGTCTGCTCCCTGAAGAAGCAGTGCATCACTTCTTCCAAGGCCCTGAGATTCAGAGGAGATAATTTGACTCTAAATTTACATATTAATAATTTACATAGTTATTGCAAAGGCTGCTATTTAAAATCTTGATAGTGACAGCAGCATACCATGTTTCTGTTGACTCTGATCTATGGAGTGTCTCTTTACATAGATGAAATTATAATCTGGAGAAGCTTTTTTCCTTTTTTTTTTTTTCCTCCCTTTCTTTTGCTTCCTTTTTACTGCTTAAGGTAGACGACTCCTTCAAAGAGCAGAAATAGTTAAATTAGGTAAGTTCATTAGACCTCCCCATATCACCTCCCATGCAAAGGTCAAGCCCAGTGCCATGATCCTGTTACATCTTCCTGCCAATTGGTTTTCACCCTGGGTTTCAAAGGGAGCACTTATGACTGACACTTCTGGACCTCTCTGCGATGCAGCTGCTTATTTAGAGCTTTTTGGATCCAGAACAGCTAAAATAAGTGCAATTTCATGGGGCTGTCGCATCAGGGATTCATGAGTTGAAACATGCT
>BJBW01002339.1:242271-244796 GCA_004320125.1 Scolopax mira
TCGATTCCATTTTTCACATTTGTGTCACCAACATAGCTTTGGCGTGGTATTTTCTAATGCATTTGTTTTCAGCATTCATGTTTTAGAGATTAAACTTTCCCGTTGTCTTGTTCAGACGTTACAGTTTGAAAATGAAACGAAGCGAGAGCGGTGCTTTTGTTCAAAAGACATCCATTTGGTTTGAGACACGTGGCCAGTAAAACTTATTTATCTCCTTTTTCTTCTTCCAATTCCGAGTACAGACGTATTACTCTCTTTTTGGGTTACTTTGTCCCCTTACTGAAAAAGGAAGTTCTCTATTTTTAAGCCTCCAATACATCTTTAAGGCGTGTTATGTTTCCTGTGTCTGTTGTTTCGGGTCTCTGCTGGTAGTTTATGCCATTTTGGAAATACAGATGCTTCGTGCACAATCACAAACAAGTAATAAATTGAATTTGTTTGTTTGTTTCTAGAGACTCCGGTGTTCTATCTAAGCAATAGCAATATATGCTTTAAACACACATAGTAATATATATTTAGAAGAGCAGTATATGCTCTAAACTGTTTGGGTTGGGATTACATTGCCACAGATACTGAAAGGATGTTGCAGATTTATTCTCCAGCTAAAGAGATTCCTGACCTAGAAATGGACTGCATGTTCACAAAGGAAAGGCTGGGAAAGGAAACTGCTGTGCATCCCCTCAGTTTTGGAGGGTCCTCTGCGTGAAGGCAGTGAATGATTCTGTCCTTATGTGATTGGTGTTGGGGGACACGTAAGTCATGCTTCCCATTGCCTGAAGTAAGGAATTAGGCTCAAAAAATAATAAACTAGCCTGCTTTCTGTGGAGTTGAACTAAAAGATATACTTATCCCAGAGATATATTTCAACTAAGGCCTCAAAATCACAACTTTTAGATGTGTTGATGTAGCCACCGGTGTAGAATTCATGAGGCTCCTCTGAGTGCTTGAAAAATGGTATTCTTCAGTCGCTCGTATAAGTTTCCTTGTGCACTTTAAGGTGCTGCTTCTCTTCTGGTGTCCTAGTAAGTGAGCTGAGCTCAGGGAGGAGGCTTGGCTTGGCCCAGGGTACTCTCACCATAAAAAAGCAGCTGCCGCAGAGCAGCATTTCTCAGCGGGAGAGTCATTTAGCTTTGGACTGGTTCTTCTTCACTGGTCAAATGTGTTGGCCCTTAAGGAATGGTGTATGTGGTCTTTGGGTTCATTGAAGTGGGTTACTACAGAAAACCTTTTATTTCTCTCTCTATAAAATATATGTACTATAGAGTAACCTATTCCTTTGCTTTATATTAGAAGTTTTAAGGCATTGAAGCCATTTAAGAATTAGTTAATATATGAAAGAGGGAGGGAGAAAGAGGTCAGGGCATTGGGATTGCCTATGGTTGTGTTTAGGAGTGAATGCCCAGTGTCACACATGGGACAAGCAAATTTCTCTGTGACAGCTCTTTAAAAAACCTGTAAAATCCACTATGAAATTAAAAATAAAATAAGAGGGTTTATTTTGCATTAGACTATGTCAAAAGTGAAAAGAATTTAGCAAATCCATTGCAAAATGGTCAAGGCAAAGGAACTTTTCTCTTTGACCAGTTCAAATAGCTTAAACACTATTGACCATTCTTGCACCAGCTCAGCGATGCGTGGTGTTTTGAATCATCCATTTTCTTTGAGGGCTACCTGGGGTTAGCATATCATTACTTGATAACAGAATTGCAATTCTAACCCCCTGGCAGCGCTGAGCTTTAAGCTGGATACACTTACTTGCAGGCTCATCCAACCCTACATAATTGTCTGTACATTTATTTTATTGTCAACTCAGAGACAAGCTGAAGAAACTAACTGTTTGCTTTAGAACACATTAACTTCTTTATCACATTAATACTGACTCATATCTTATTTCCCAGTTGCAGTAACAAAACCATTCAAATATTTCCCTCACAGGACAATATCTTTAATAGCTTCTGTGTGTTTCCTATTTTTGGCTGTTTCTGTATAAACAGACTAATCTAATAGCATGCTGAACCATCTATACTTGGCAGAAATTCAGCAACTCACTCATTTCTATGGCAAGCGGGGATGCCAAGGGAAAAAAAAGCCTCACTTTTATTGCAGTAAGATCTTTCTTAAAGTTGTCTTTTATAAGTGTAATATGACTATCATTTGGGTTACTGAAAAAAAACACCCCACGTTTATTGCAGGACGGGATAAACCAAATAGGAGGGCATTATTCCCTTCACAATTTCCACAGGAATTTATTTACCTAATGTATTCAACCTCTCAAGTGCCCTGCTTTAAATGGGGGTAAAGCACATGCTTAAAAATATTGCTGGGAGGTTGGAGGATGGCTGATAAGGCTGGAGGAACAATCTGGAAACCACTGGAAAACACTTCCATGTTGAGTCCTGTTTCTTGGGGTATTTAGCCATCCTTGGCAAAGTCCATTTTGTTGTCCCTCCTCAGCAATCAGCAGTTATGCTGCAAAGCCACTCAAGAAATGTTCCCCATCCATTTTGTGGCTCTCCTCCCAGTAC
>BJBW01002340.1:31224-51127 GCA_004320125.1 Scolopax mira
CTGGACTCTCTCCAGTAGTTCCCTGTCTGTCTTGAACTGGGGAGCCTAGAACTGGACACAGTATTCCAGTTGTGGCCTCACCAGTGCAGAGCAGAGGGGGAGAATGACCTCCCTCAACCTACTGGCCACACTCTTCCCTACACAGCCCAGGATGCCATTGGCCCTCTTGGCAACAAGGGCACGTTGCTGGCGCATGGAAAGTGTGCTATCTACCAGGACTCCCAGATCCTTCTCCTCTGTAGTGCTTTCCAGAAGATCCATCCCTAACCTATATTGGTGCCTGGAGTTCTTCCTCCCCAGGTCCTACATTTGTCCTTAATTAAATTGCACTTATTTTTTTGAGGGACTACATAGTAAGTTAGGAATGCTGACAGGTATCTGTAGTTATCATAGCTGGAACGCAATTTAGTGTGCTCTAAGGAAAAAGTAAATTGCAAGAAACAGAACATGACTCTCTGTGTTGATACCCAAGAAGATAATACCATAATAGAGGGATTTTGAGGTTTGGAGTAAAAGTACAGAATCTCTCAAAGAAATATGGACTGTTGACCTCTGAGCATCTTCTATGGAAAGCCAATTTTAGAAGTGGCTTTTGGGTGATCTGTTACTCCAGAATACAGAGATTACCTATGTTTTGAAGTAAAGGTGTTTTGGGAGAATATTCTGACAGCCTTGTTAAAATAATCTAAGGTGATGAAGCTAAGTGGGCATCCATTAAATCATTTTGTATTGCTCTCAGTTCAACCTCTACCTGTCCAGGGAGACCTGAGAATGTAGTTCATTGAATCTAGTCAGTTGTAAGACACAGAGAGAAAAAGGATCCAGCTCCAAACTGTTTAAAATCTGCAGAGCTTACAGGACTAGAGGCCAGTTAGACTTCTCTTTAAACCCCAAATCTTGAGTGGTTTGTAAGTAGCTAGAGAATAGCTCACTTGCACCCCAATCGTTTTTCAGAGAAGCTTGACAGAACATGATGTTGAAGTTCAGAGGTATCTCCTGCTTAGCATCTTGGTTAGTGACTCATTTGCTTTGCTGCAGACCAGAGTACCTACTTAATGAACACACTGAAGAAATACGGGATAGGTGAGGGAGTAGAATCAAGTTGGCATTCCTTTTATCTGGAGAAAATTGTGTTTTGTTTTCTTTTTATTACTGTGTCTTTCCCTTCAGGTGTGCCCACAATTTGAAACAACTACGTCAGTGGCGCTGAAAGCTTGCCAGAGGAAACATTGTGGTCCTCACAAACCCCAAAATCAGGATGCCAAGCACAGTTCACTTCACGTAGGAGGAGCTTGTCGAAGAGCTGTAGCCTGCAAATACCCTCCTTTAATTTTTGGGAATCCAGAAGGATCTACAGCCCGCCCCTCGGAGAGTACGAATTGCTCAGGGAAGAGCACACAGCACTCTTGCAGCTGGCCCAAGAAAGGGACAGTGGCAAAAGCCTCCATCCAGGTGAACGCCTCAGAGAGCTGCAGAGAAATGCCTTTGTTACCTGCTCCCCAGCCTGTGGAGCCAGAAGTCTTGGGTCCAGCAGATGCAGACACACCACAGATGCCTTCTGTAAGGAACCAGAGGTGCCACAGCGCTCCGCCACACAGAAATAGCCGTGCCTGGCGTCCAGAAAAAGAGCTGTCCCTCAGTATTGATCCCTGTGGGAGAGGAGAGCCGGCGGCAGTGCTGGTTACAGATACTCCAGAGCACCAGTATGGTGTAAGGGTTACGTGGCGGCGGCGGCCTCACCTCATGAGGTACCTGCAGCGCAGGGGGAAGCTGAGCGCTGCCGACATCTTGGTGAAGGTAAACCCCGAGCTCCCCGGGAGGCGTGACAGCCTCTGACCTGGGGGGCGGGGGGGGGAGCAGCAGTTTTGTTACGTGCAAAGACATATCCAAACAGACAATGTTAACTTCCGCGGATGAAGAGGATGGGGGATTTTAGCCGAGCATCTGCCTTGAGAAACGCCCCCAAGGCCCGGGGCGGGGGGGCCGTGGCCTCGGGGGTGGGGGTATGTTTTTTGCGGAATGGGGTGGCTCTAAACGGAGCTTTCTCATCAACCTGGCTTCTCGTAGGGGGCTGTCGTTCCGTGGAGGGGGCTGGAGCAGCACCACCCGGCCCCGGCTGCTCTCAGGCCCCCGCCAGCGGCCGGGCCCGCCCTCGCCTCAGCCCGGCGGCGCGCGCGCGGAAAGGGGCGAGGCCGGGCTCCCGCCAGCCGCGAACGGTCCTCGCCCTGCGCCTGTGCCGCCCCGCCCAGAGAGCGCCGCGGCCAATGAGCGGGCTGCGTGCTGCGCCTCCGGCCAATCGCGCCGCGCTTCAGTGCCGAGTGCCGTTGCCAAGGGCAGCAGCGAGGCCGGGGCCGGGCGCGGCGGCCGGAGCCCCATAGCAACGGTGGGGCTGGGGATGGAGAGCGCCAGGGGCCGGAGCGGCCCAACCGGCGGCAGGTGAGAGGGTTCCGGGCCTTACGGGGCTGTCTGCGGCCCGGCCCCGCAGCTGGGTGAGGGCAGTTGGCTGCGGCGTTTTCCCCGGTGCCGTTCCGCTTTTCGGCGGGCGGGCGGGCGGGCGGGCGGGCGCGGTTTCGGAGTGGCGGTGTCTGCGGGAGCAGCCGGGCGCCAGCCCCGCTTCGCATCGCGTCAGGAGCGTTCGGTGCTCGCATCGGGACCGATGCGGTGCGGTGCGGTGTGTACCGCCACTGAGGGCCCCGCGCGGTGGCGTGGCGCTGCGGGGCTGGGCGCTGCGGCCTCACCGCATCCCCGCTCAGCGGGGTGCGTGAAACTCCGCCGTGTTTTTATCTGCTTCACGCTTCAGCTCTCTCTACTTGTGTATCGTCTCGGTAGTTACAGATTAAACTGGTTCCGCGGGGGTCTCGGCCCGCTCTCCTCCTCGCTGGGTGTTGCTGTGGAGCGGTTTTTTTGCGGCGTTACACCGCTTCTGGTGAGGCACCGGAGGGTGCGTGATCACCTAAACCGTGTGCCATTCCAAGGGAAAGAGAGGAAGAACCGAAAGGAACTTGACTGATGCGATAGGAAAAACCATCCCTGAACTTCAGAGAAGACGTTTTGGAAAGAGATGAAGCCTTGTGACATTTGAATAGCTCAAACCCCAAATTATGTGAAGTTAAATGTGAGGATAGAGGCAGGCAGGCAAAGGGGGTTTTGACAGAATTATAAAAACACAAGAGAAAAATATCCTTTATGGCTCTGATGTTTGGATGGGGCAAGGAAAAGCAAGTAAAGAGAGAACCCAAAACTTCTAGTAGTTGAATTATAATGAACAAATTGTAGAAGAGAAATGGTTATTTATTTATGACACACATACTTGGCAATTTCAGCTGTGGGTGAAAAGAAGCAACAGATTTAGAAGGGATCCCATAATCACTTGGGTTCACCAAATATGCTGTGAAACATTAGAAGATGGCTTCTTTATGCAGACCTTAAAGGGTGAGGTTTGTATAGCAGTTCTGGAAACAATTTTTTAAAAACTGTTGACCAGATGCACATAAATTTCCTCGCAACTTGTGACAGAGTTGAAGTTGCAGGAAATGATACAGCTTTTGTGATAACAATTGTGCTAGAATAATTTCTTTCTGCTAAGAAACTTGTTTTGAATATCTTTATGGGTACCTCAGAAATAGCCCAACACTCATGGCAGTTTATGGGATGGTTGCTCCCCTCCCACCTCCAGTTTATAAAGAAACAATTTCCTTAACTTTTTTAGTCTCCACAGTTAAAGTAAGAAAACTAGAATATATGAACTTAAATAAAAGTATGTAGTTTTAAAACAGGTCCTTAAGGCCTATTATTTTTTTAGGGGCCTCATTCTCAACTTAGAATGATCAACAGCACTATATATAATAAATTGCAGGAAGACAAAAGACTGTGTTCTTAAGAGAAAAGAATAGTAAAATTATCTGTAAATCACCGATTTAGTCATTAGAACTCTTGTTTGGTAAAAAATTGTCAGTTGTCCAAACAGAAAAATTAAATGTGATACGTAATAACTGGCAATTCATAGCAATGAAGATACTATCTACCATCTTATAGAAGAAAGGTTCTGAAAAGTTTAAAAAAGCTGTACCTGAGAACCAGTTGGCACTGGGCTTTTTTGTCTCCTCCCCGAGGTGGAATACCTTTACTACTGAGCAACGTGTAAAATACACATTATGATATCAAAAGTATTTTATTTTTGGCTAGAGACGAAAGCAACAAATCCAAAATAATTGCATGTAGTTTTGTAAAGGTGTTGTGGGATATTGAGGATGGGTAGATGGCTGAGGTCTTGCTTTAGGCCACCTCTGAAACAGGTTGTCCCTTGAAACTTTGCGTTTCTATCCCTTGTCCACTGACACTGTCTTCCATTTGAGGTAGCTGCAACTGAAATTGCTCAAGTTCATTTTAAAGTTTGATTAACTTTCAGGTAGACATGGCACTACTGTCTTAATGCTTTACCAAATAAGGTTGATTGTGCTGTTTTGTGGTTTTGATACGCGCTATACCTTCTGTCTTCTTTGGGGAAGGTCCCTTTTGAAACATAACATGACATGAATAATGTTGAATACAATAGAAACATTCAGATAAAAGCAATTCTAAATCACTTTGAGCTTTAAAAATATTGAGAAGGGAATTTGTTTATTACAGTAATATGTATTTTAGGGTCTCAGAGACTGAATTTCACCTTTTTGCACAATTATAATACAGCATACAGGAATACTTAAAGCTTCCCCCATGCTCCCTTCCAAGTGTGCTTCAGCTTCTCACCTGTAGATGAATGTAATTGTAAATATAATGAATTATGAACATAACATAAAGAAAAATAATTTTCAAGATACAAAAATCTTGACTGAGTCTACAGAGACCACAAGCCTGGGTGTCAGCTGTAGTGGTCCCTCCCATAATTCGGATGCTTCTTGGATGACTAAACATGCATGAGTAAGTGGTTTGCCATTTGTGAAGTCAGGGGCTCTGGGATACTTCTGTGTCTTCAAAAGTTGATGAAGAAAAAGGGCCTGTTGTGAATAATCTCAATTTTCAAATTCAGCTCATGGACTGAAAAAGGTTCAAAAGTAATTTCATATATTGCTGACCAGCCAAAAGCCCTTTACATATTTGAAAAAACTTTGCATAGTTGAGGTTTTCAGGAATCATGGTGGCTGCTGGGCTTGACAGTTTTGTATAGATATACCTTAATTATAATTTTGGTGAAAAAAGACAAAAGGCTTTGCTAATGAGTTTAGCTGTACTTGTAATCCAGAGAAGATAGAGAATTTTAATTTTCCTTTTAAAAGCCTACCAGTATCTCTGTTAGTCCTTGGGTATTTTTATTTGGCCACAGGTGACCTTGAAATTAACAAGCAGTGTTTTGTAAATCCCAGCATTTATAATTCTGCAAATCTTATCCTTAGATAAAAGAGAATTGCCTTAACACCTTATCTGCTTCGCCCTGCAAGGCTGAATATTATAACCAAGAAATCTGTTCAAAATGAGATCAATCTAAGTATTTTATGAATGTGGTAGAGATGTGCTCCTCTGAATACAGTTTCAAAAGAAAGAAAATCTTTCTGACTGTGGTTTGATGGCTCTGCTGTCGGTGTGAATGAAGGAGGAGTGATTTAACAAGGAGGTTGTGATTTAACCTCAGCCAGCAATTAAGCCCCACGCAACCACTTGTGGGATGGGGGAGTCAGAGGAGTAAAAGTGAGGAAAAAAACCCCTCGTGGGTTGAGATAAGGAGATTTTATTAAGTAAAGCAAAAGCCACACACCCAAGCAAAACAAAACAAGGAATTCATTAACTACTGTCCCATCAGCAGTAGTGTTTGGCAGCCAAATGTTCACCCCTCTCCAGAAAAGCAGGGCTCCGTCACCCATAATGGTTACTTGGGAAGACAAACTCCATAACTCCAAATGTCCTCCCCCTTTCTTCTTCTCCCCACAGCTTTCTATGGCTGAGCTTGACAGCATAATGCTATGGAATATCCCTTTGGTCAGTTGGGGTCAACTCTTCTGGAAGTGTCTCCTCAGAAATTTTTGTGCACTCCCGGCCTACCCAGTGGTGGGGCGGTGTGAGGAGCAGAAAAGGCCTTGGCTCTGTGTAATCACTACTCAGCAATAGCTAAACCAGCTCTGTATTATTAACACTGTTTCTACCACAAATTCATAAAAGAGCCCCAAACTAGCTACTATGAAGAAAAATAATTCTACCCCCAGCCTGGGCTGGCACGGATTCACAGAATTGTCAGAGTTGGAAGGGACCTTCTAGAGATCATCCAGTCCAACTCCCCTGCCAAAGCAGGGTTGCCCAGAGCACATCGATCAGGACTGAATCGAGGTGGGTCTTGGAAGATCTCCAGAGAAGGGGACTCCACACCCTCCCTGGGCAGCCTGTTCAGCCTCACTGGAAAGAAGTTCTTCCTCATATTTGAGTGGAACTTCCCGTGTTCCAGCTTGTGCCCGTTGCCCCTCGTCCTGTCATTGGGAACCACTGAAAAGAGTCCAGCCCCATCCTCCCTCAGACAACCCTTTAGATACTTACAAATAAGGTCTCCCCTCAGCCTTCTCTTCTCCAGGCTAAAGAGTCCCAGCTCTCTCAGCCTTTCCTCATCAGGGAGATGCTCCAATCCCTCCATCATCTTCCTTGCCCTACAGTGGACTCTCTCCAGTAGTTCCCTGTCCCTCTTGAACTGGGGAGCCCAGAACTGGACACAGTATTCCAGTTGTGGCCTCACCAGTGCAGAGCAGAGGGGGAGACCTGTTGGCCACACATTTCCCTACTCTGCCCAGGATGGCTGGAGAAACAGACAAAAAGTAGCAGCACTCTTACACCTGACACTAAAATGTCCAAATACAGCTTGAAATGCAACTTGTGACTGCAATTGTTACAACAATTTTCACGAGAGAATTGTCTTAAAGTTGATCCTTATTTGTATTGTTTCTTTAGTTTCTAGTAAGTTCTTTTCCCGCCTCTTGCAATTTAGAATTTAGGTTACTGGTAACCTATCTTTACAGAGACAACCATTTCTCTTCCTCTCTTCCTCTCTTCCTCTCTTCCTCTCTTCCTCTTTTTTTCTTTTTTTTTTCTTTTTTTTTTGTTTCCTCTCCTTTAACCGCTGGTATCTGGCATCAGTATGGCATCTGTAGGAGTTAACTGTGTCACTTCATAATTTCACATAAATTTCACTTATGTTCCTCTCCTCATTTTTAGTTTAAAAGACTATAAGACCAGTGCAATTTTTGGCATGAAGTGCGGTAATGATTATTTTCAGGGAACTTTGAGTTTTGTTATCTGCTCGGGTTCATCACACCGTGTGCTATTTAACCCCTGACTGTTGCTGGGAGAGAATAGCAACTGCTTTACATTTCATTGGTTTCCTGTTGTAAGGGGGTACGATGTCAACAAAAGTGACAGGCAAGGATTAATAATTCACAAACAGAAGATCACAGGAGTCAGCATTCTAAGTCCCTCGTTTAGAAAGCAAGATTCTAAGAATCTTCTTGCTAAGAAAGCTAAATTCTTGCTTTGCTTTTTAATCTTTCTAAGAATCTTGCTTTGCTTTTTCCTCGGGGATGGCAATTTCTACAAATGAAATGACTCTGGGAGTTTGGAGTGTGTAGTTGAGAGGACATTAAATAGAAAGCTGGTGTTCTGCCCAGCTCTTTTTTTTCCTTAGCAGAAACCCAATTTTCATGAAATTCACCTGAATAAACATGATTTTGGAAGCCTAGCATTCTGCAGTTGCATTGGTGGTTAAGAGCTGAAAAGTCCTTATTCAAGCAATGTTGTGAATTTGTACCTTCCCTATTAATGTCAGGAACTCTGGCAAGTCACCAGCTGTGAATGAGAAGCAGGAGGTCCCTTGTGTCCTTTTTCTTACAAATATTGTACAAAATCTCAAGTTTTAGACCCCTCGCTTGGCTCCACACTTAAAGATAAGTTTATGTGCATATTCTTAATCTTATGGTTGTTTTCCTCTGTGCCACCCTCCCAGCATCTGTGATGGCTTTAACAGCTAATGGCATGTGTGGATTTCTGGCTTTTTTTGGCCTTTCTTCCAGGAAAAGAATACTCCTTTAAATTTAGGTATGCTGTAATGAATTACTTGAGACTTTTCTGGCTAAAGAAAACAAGAACTTGCTTTCTGTCCTCCCAGTATAGAATAGTAGAGAATGACGTAGACTTGTAGACTCTTTATATTCCAGATGGAAGATCTGCTAGCTTCTGCCTGTAGAATGCTGCTTTATCTTCATTGTTCTGTTTCCTTGGGAGGAGCTAATCTTTGGTATTTGGTGAGTCAGTTTTTGAATGGCATACGAAACACTAAGCAGTACAGTAGTCAAAATGAGCTCAGAATTTAACCTTTTCATGATGCTTGTGTTCCTGTTGCATTTCTTTGCAACAGCCTGTATTCTTTATTGTCATCCAGTTTGTTTACTCAGACTCGAGCTCTAAATTGTCTCCATTTATCTTGTGACCTCCAGAACCACAGAATCACGGAGGCTGGAGGGGACTTTTTGAGGTCGTCTGACCCAACTTCACTGCTCAAGCAGGGTCAACTGGAGCAGGTTGCACAGGACAATGTCCAGTTAGGTTTTGAATATCCCTAAAGATGGAGGTTCCACAACCTCCCTGAGCAACCTGCTCTAGTGTTTGACTACTCTCTCAGTAGAAGTTTTTTCTTGTGTTTGGATAGAATTGTACTGTATAGATGTATTTTAGTTTGTGTCCATTGCCTTAGTCAGTAGGCACTACTGGCTTCATCTCCTTTACACCCTCCCATCAGGTTATTTATACACATGAATAAGATCCCCACTGAGCCTTCTTTTCTCCAGGGTGAACTGTCACAGCTCTCTTGGCCTCACCTCATATGAAAGATATTGACAACCCTTAATTATCTTTGAGGTCTTTTCATGGACTTGCCCCAATATGTCCATGTCTTTCTTGTGCTGAGGAGTCCAGAACTGAACACAACACTTCACGTGTGGCTTCAGCAGTGCTGAGCAGTGAGGTATGGTTACCTCACTCTACCTTAGAATCACAAAACCATAGAATCATCCTGGATAATCATTAGTCTTCACTTCTCTGTTACATTCTGAGCCATTTTTCCTTTCTCCATGGCATGTGTCTGTTACAGCTTTAGCAGGAGAGTTAGTGGATTCATAGAATAGAATCATAGGGTTGTCTAGGTTGGAAGGGACCTTAAAAAGCATCCAGTCCAACCATCCACCTAACCCTGACAAAAATCACTAAACTGTATTCCTATGGACTACATCAACCCATCTTTTGAACACCTCCAGGGATGGTGCCTCTTCCCTGGGCAGCCTATTCCAAATGCAGCAGAGAAGTTGGTGGACGGCATCTTGTGTAGTGGGCTCTATTGGAAAGGCTGAGAAGAGGAAGATTGGGACAGGCTACTTGAATATTTTCAGGTCTTATTTATCAAAGGTAAATTGTTGACTGATTTGGTGGTTGGGTTTTGGTGGTTTTATTTTTCCTTTTTTGAACCGTGTTGCTGTAGCTACAGAAACGCTGCTTATTTTTCCTTTTCCTACAGGGTATTTAATTCCTCTTATTGCATGTAAACCCTTCCAGTAGAAAAGTGTAGTGCAGAGTGTAGTGTTTTTGTGTGGGTACGTCTGAAGAGCGTTTATCCAAACTCCTCTGTGTGGTCAGTCCATCTGAAGGAGGGTTCCTGTTGGAAGCCTGCAGCTCCGTGCATTCCTCAGTGGTGAGCTGTGGGACTGACTCTGGCACAGCCTTTTCCTGGAAGCTCTGTAACAACACCCACACCACTGCAGTGGCTAGAAAAAAGTTTGAAGCCTCTGTATGTGTAGGAAACTCTTTTTTTTCTTTTTTTTTTGGTCTAGTTATCATACTACACTTTGATGATGGTGAGGAAGGTTGCTCCATCGCTCTGATTTTCCTTGTTAGGGTTATATTCAGCTTGTGACTTCACATCACTGGACGTTTCTGCATATCTAGACCAGACAGAAAATTTCCTGTTTAAATTGAAATTTTGGCTAGCCCTGCCTTTCTGCGTGTCACCAATAAAATATGTTGGGGTTTTTTGCCTATTTATTATATTAAGTATCTTTTTCCTGATGCTTTCTCACTTCCAGAGAGGTCTTTGTGAAAGATGTGTCGGAGGAAAGTGCACAACTGTGGGGGACAGAGTATGTGCTTGTCAATTAACCTGTCCTTTTTGTACCCCTTAACCCTTTGTAGGGTTAACTGCTCTAAAGTGCACGTTATGTAATAATTTGTTATCATATATGTTATATTTTTTATTGCCTCATTAGTCAAGGGATATAAGTTATGTCTTAAAATTGTTCTAAAGTCTTGACAGTGAAGTTGTAGTCTGTGAATATCCTGTGCTTTTATAATGCAAACTATTTACTAGCAATAATTAATTTGTTTCTTTCCCTTCCCTAGCATCTTTGAGGATGAAAGCATGAAACTACGGCAGCTGAAACTAGAGAATCAGGTAAATGATAGTGCTGAAGCTGGTAAAAATAAGTAAAGGAAAACAAACATTAGCCATCTTATTGTAGGAAAGGAAGAGGTAAAAGTTTTCCTTTTTCTCTTGTTTCTTCCCTGTCTCCCCATTTTTCCTCATGGTGGCCTGGCTTCTGTTTGTCATCTACTTTGTGATTTGTTGCCCAGAGCTACAGAAGATAAAATGCAACAGTGAATCCAGTCCACATTCTTCAACTTCTGTTTTGATATGTGATGTCAAGGGAGACTTGAGAAATGGAGTTGAAGTGCTCAAAATGACTGGTCTAAAGAATACAAGGAAGAACTCATTGCTAACCTTTTTCTTTAAAGATTTTCAGGGTTTTGATAGTTTAGGTTAACCTTGCTATGGCTTGTACACTTAATTTCTTTGATACATTTATTGTTCATATATCCTACTCATTTCATTGGTATTGAGTCACCACAATGCAGGAATGAATAAAAAGAGAGGAAAACTGCAGGGAATGATCCATTTTAAGCATCAAAGGAAAAGAAAAAAATTCCCAGAGCTATAGAAATATCTGCTTAACAGTACTCTTGAGAAAGGTTTCCAGCTTCTTTTAACTTTTTTTTTTTACAAATAAAATGTTTACAGCAAAGCATTTGTCAAATATTAGGTTGTAGGTCTCATTTTTTTAAAGGGCTGTTTGCTGGATGCTTACAGTACCATATTCTTCAAAGCAATTAAGTGTCCATTGTTAATATCCTTCCTCTGTGAAATTTAAATGCTTTTAAATAGATTAGAAGATATGAGATTATTACAATTCTCTAGCTGGCCATTTCACATGGACCACAAATCACTGTCTTGCATTAAATTAATTTGTGCTCCAATTAAAGTATGTTTTTTAGAAAAACGTGCTCTCCGCTAGGGTTCTTTAAATCCAGACATAACAGTCTTCAGGGAACTGTTGCAGTGGATAATTACCCTCTTCACCAGAACTTGTTTGTTATTTCTAGTCTGAGTTTTCTCAGCTTTGACTTCAGACGGTGGATTTATTACTAATGTACTAAATGCTTCAGAGTCAAAGAGTAAAATTTATCTTTGGTCGTATTTGTGGAAAAAAAAAAAAAAAAAAGGTGTTAGTTGTCTTGGGTGTCCTAAACCAGTTAGTAATCACTGCTCGTGCTGGGCACTGTGGGCAACACATGCCTGGTTTCAGGCAAAGCTGCTGTCAGGTGAACCACCAAGAGGTGAGTTTAAAGAATTCAGAGACTTTTGCACTTTTGTTTCAGGCTTTCTTGGATTTGGTTGAGGTTGTAATCACCTGCAAAACCAACAGCTGGAAAATTTCATTAAAAGATATTTTAACACCACCATCCTTCCTTGCGAATGAGATTTGCTGAGAAATGCTAAGTCTCTAATTTAGGATTGTATATTTAAGTTTGGCTATTAACGCTGCTTTTAACTTTTATATAAATAGTATTCTGAAGAAGTAGAGGTCAATATTAGATCTCTATAGACCCATTGCTGGTTGCAGTTGGTTAATTTATCCTAAGCATTTATAGTCATTGGGATAAAAAATGCAAAATGTTTTAATCCAGCAAGATCACATTTAGAATTTTTGGCCATACAGAGAATCTGAAATAAGCACTTGCCACAGCAAAGACATGCCTGTCGTCCCTCTTTATGATGGGTTTGGAAATCCTGTAATTGCAGTAAAATATTCTTTAGAACAGTGCGTGGCATCAGGTTCTATGTATGGGCCAGCTCAGGCAGAGTTTACTTCCCCAGCAGTGCAAGGTGTTTCTGTGTCTTCTGAGGCAGCTGCATCTCAAAGTTCAATGCTGCCATCTCCCTGTGGGTGGAGAGCTTGTACCTTCAAGGATGGAGTGGTTGGAACCTTCCTGTAAACCATCTTCCAGTTCATCACCGTTGTAGAAAGAGTGCTAAACTTATTAGTCTCATTAGTCTACTCTAGCATATTCATCTGACACGTCTGAAGACTTAGCTTGTTGGAAACTCATTAGAATAAGAGTTGGTGGTTTGTGATCCTTTAATCATCCCGTATTCCAATGTTCTGCTTTTCTGTGGTGCAAAGAAAATGTTTCTGAAAGTACTTAATACGTGGAGTTCACAAAATCCTGGACAAATCATGATAATCTGTATCTGTTATTTATTTAATTCTGTAATTTATTTAATAGGTTGTGTGTTTTGGTGTCCTCTTCATAAACTATCTACATTTTTTATTGTAATATTAAATGAATTTTTACTGTAACATGGAGCTGGGTGAAAAGTAGTTTTGTCGTTAGTAGACAAAATGAAGCAAAATACAGTTTCCTTTTTTCTACTTCATCTTAGTGGAATATGTCTGAGAACACGTAGCACTGAAGATAAGGCTGCTCTGCCACCTTATGTAGGGAAAATGAACTGCTATTATCTGTTTTGTGAGTGGGTTTGTAGATTTTTTTTCCATCTCAATAAGAAAAGCAGTAAAGAGAAGTCTTTTAAAAAAAAAAAAATTGCTATCAAGTTTTGTCACTTTGATTATCCTGGCATTCCTGAAAGAAGGTGGTTGGTCACATCTACCAGCTGTAAAGTGTGTGTTTCAACGTAAAGCAACGTGATCCTGTCGGATTGGTGAGTCCTAGAAACTCTGTGATGAAACAGCTATGAAAGTTATGGCATCCCATATTGATCCCAAATTCAGCTTCCCATTCTAGCAGTAGCTGTGTACTTTATTACTGCCTTTAGGATGTGTCTTTTATTTTTTTCCTGTCTGTCTAGAGGTAGAGAAGCCTTGGCAACAATGTTTTTCCAAATGCTTATTCTGAGTATATTGTTTTGATCCTTGTTTTCCCTCTCTCCTTTTATTTAAACTATTAGAGATTTATAAACGTCATGAAATTTTTTACTTTTCCTCAGCATTACTTTAAAACCCAAACAACACAAGCTAATATAAGTTCTTATGGAAGCTCTGATTAAAATTAGCAAACAAATTTTATCTCCAGTTAGCATTTTCTAAGAATTTGACTTCTACTGCTTTTTTTCTTTTCTTATTCTACACCAATGTGGTAATCTCTTTGGACTTCTGTGTAATTTTTGCCCTGCAGGACAATTCTTGCAAATAATTCTGCACTAGCAAGCACTACCTGCATTGCAGACCAGTGTCTTCAAAGTGTAATTATGAGTTTTATTTAAAATTTTACTCATTTTTTATTTTAAAATAGTTGTTTTGGTTTGTTGCTGTTCTTTGATTTGATTTTTTGCTGTTGCTTTGGTTTTGGTTTTGGTGGTGTTGGTTTTTTTAGATAAGTAAGTGCTTAAAAAGCAGAAAGAATAAAGGACCAAAGGCTGAGTTGTGTTGGAATTCCTCACGGAGAGGTTGAGATAAAAAGTCTAATACTCACTTGAGATAAAAAGTCTAATAGGAGAGGAGAGAACTAATAAGAGAGAGAAAAAGCATAACAGTAGAGGGAAGGGTTCCAAAAACATCTATCATCTCAAGTGACTTGAATTCTTGATACTGTTTATCTGATAGATCCTTGGAGACTGAAAAGAGTTTGATGGAGAAAGGGTTTCTGTCATTGAGAACAACCCCTTTCAGGGTTCATGATTTTTCCTCCTCCTTCATGAATCACCTTAACTTTTAAAGATTAAGTGTTGCCGTCTCTAAAATGGTGCGATGTCCCCATTTGCTTTGATTGAAGTCCAGAAGTTTCTATTCTCATTTAGTAGGAAATCATAAACATTTAACGTATACGTGTCTCAGGAAAGTAATGGTTTATTTTTTAACATTTGGATTTATCATTCTTTCCTTTCAATTCAATCCTGAATTACATGCAAACATTTTTTAAGGGTCAGTCTTATTTTGATAGTTTTAGAGTTTTAGTATCTACTTGTAGTAGACTTTGTAGATACTACAAAACTTTGTAGTTTTATTTTTCCCCCTTCTGAGTCTTATTTCTCAATATTGGTTTCTGGGAATTACTTGCTTTGAGTTGTCCCTATTAGATGTTAGTTTTTCAGACAAAAGCCTTTTCCTTTGCAAGTCTACAAAGGAAAGTTTCCTTTCTTGACTGCTTTTGCTGCGTTGTGACAGCACTTACAACTGTAATGGTAGAGTGAGCTCTGATTAAGGATTGCTGCAGTTCAGACTGGATGAAAGGAGTTAAAATTTCCTTCTTCTGGTCTCAGATCAGAAAATAAGCAGGTGTCCACAGCACCCATCACTGATGAAGAATCAAAAGCCACGTCCCACTCCAAAGACACAGTGATATCTGTATCTTGATTATTTGTAAGAGATTACAAGAGTATCTCAGGTTTATTTGAGATCCTGATGAGTGCCATGTCATTGCCAATGGCTGAGGCATGGTTTCTACCTCTCTGGATGTGGTTACTCATCCTTATTTCATGTTTTTTCTTTACTTCACAGAGAGCTCTTCTAGAAAAGAAGCAGAGGAAGAAACGTCTTGATCCGTTGATGGTACAGCCAAATCCTGAGGCAAAGCTGCGTAGGTCAAAGACCAAAGGGTGTGAGGAGCAAACTCCTTTAGTAGAAACTCCTATCCCTTTCCACAGTGATGTTATGTTGCATGGTGAGTAATCAACCTGATTGCAACCACGTTCCCCAAAATGCCAGTGCATGCATTTTATGTCACAGATGGGCACCTACATTGCTGTGACAGTGGCCAAGTGATACACAAGCTCGATTACACACCTTTCTTTGTACAAAAGTAGAAAAGGCATGTGAAGATTCTCAGCTGTCACAAAATTCAAGGTAAAGCTCTTTTTTGATTTTAGTATTACTCAAGCATACTGTACTACAATTCTACTTTTGTACATAGAAAGGTGTGTAATCAAGTTTCTTTATCACTTTGAGTAATCTCTCCCTTATGTTAGGCTAAGAAGAGCTGTAGAAATAGGTTAGGAAGTTCTGTAAAGGTAGGAAGATACGAATCCAAAGTAAGAGAGTTTTCTGAAGCTGTAGGATAATGTTACAGGAAGGAAGAAGCAGCAATGAAACCCCTACATTCCAGTGGAAATGTCAATACTTAGCAAATTAATGTGTAGAGTAGAATTTTAAAACCCAAACAAACCAGTTTTACCTGGTTTTAAGATCATATTTGAAACCGTGTTATCCCCTCTTTTTTGAATGTTTTCCTTGCTTGCCAGGGGCCTCTCAGGATCATAGGATGGGGAAGAGAGTGGTGATGTGTTTAAAATGAGGTGGGAGAAAACTTCCGTTAAAAGATACCTTTAAGTCAAAAAGAGAGGGAGAAAAAGGATTTATATAGCTTCTGTATCAGGAAACTTCAGTGGTACTGAAACTACAAGAAAGAAAAAAGAAAACTAAGTGCTCCCTCACTGGCTTCCATCGTTCTGAAGCTTCTTCAGTACAAACCAATCCTGTTAAGAAGTGATCACCACAGTAAACGTGTCAGAAATCTGATCACTAGATAAAGCAGTGAAGTTTGAAGAAGCAAAACAGCAGGAAAGCAAGGAATCCAGAGCTGGACCTGCACTTACACATCGTGTGCTGCACAAACCAACCTGTATCAAGTATTATGCTGGATCCTGACATCAAGATGTCTCCATCAAGATGGTCTGTGTTGCATGTTTAAACATGGAAATTTCATTTCAAATTGATTTGTGGTGTTCACTGTAGAGCACTCACTGGCACAGGAGCGAACAAGGAAACTGAAGGAAAAGAAAACAGAGTAGTTGCCCATAAATAAATTGAAGGATATAAATGTGAATGACAAATGCAACTCATTTTAATTGCTTAAGCCCTTGTGAAAAAACTAGATATAGTCACTATATTTATAAATGGAGAAACTGTTGACTGATGTGTTTAAAGTAATAGGTGTCTGTACCAGAGTCAGAACTGACTCCTCCCCAGTCTTCTGACAAAAGTTGAACAACTATATATCAGAACTTTAAAGGGATGCTTGAGCAAGGGAAAATGAAAAGAACCACCATCCTGAGATGCATCTTTAGACATAAAAAATAGACTTCAGCATCCTGTTTCATTTTGTCCTGCAGGCATTGATGGACCAGCTGCTTTCCTGAAAACAGAAATGCAAGATTTGGGAACAAAGCTCCAATCTCTCTCTACTGGATCTTCCAAAACAGAACACAATGCAGATCAGGAAAATGATAGAGAGGCTCTAACAGACCTAGAAGGCAAGCCAGATCTGCAAGAAATCTTACAGAAACGAGGTAAGAATTAATAGTGGGCAAAGATATTTTTCAAGGTTCTTCTATTTATAATATTTTTCAGTAGCATTGAAAAACAAACAAAAAAAAGGAGGAATCATGAAATAAGTGTGCCCTGTAGGATTTTACTTTTAAATGTAAAAATGCAGAACTGCAGTTTCTTCTGATATTAATTGGAACATACCAGTTATGTTTTAAAGATGTATCAATATGCCATCTAATTCCTTTCCTGGGAAGTTGGTGGCGAAGTATGGTTGGTGACTGCTATACTTCACATTTTGCTAAAGTTCAGGATATTATCCAGAAAGTTTACAGTACACATGATGTATTCAGGTACTACTAGATGTAGAAGCACTTCCATTCCATTGTCAGATGTAACAGCAGCTTGCCTATGGATAGCAACGTTACACAAGAGTTAGGAAAGGAAGCAGGAGAGAATATCCAAAAACTTCAGGGGAAATCAGTGGAGGTAGAATATAAATAGTGAATTTTGAAATTGGCCAAAGTACTAGGGTTAACACCTTTCCTCTCCTAAATGTGCTTTGGGAAGTTTCCTGACAGCTTGTTAAGACTACAGTTTTCTGTTTCATCTGAGAGAAAGAGCTTCTAGCAGTGCCCTTCTGTTGGAGCACAGAAAATAATTCATCTTAGCAGACTAAGTGTGTTCATTTTCTACAGTGCTTTTCCAGTCTACAGCCAAATCAAATAATGGCATCACAGAACAAAATGATGAAGTTCCAAGTAGAAGGAAATGCCAGTGATGTGTACAGAAGCTCTTTATAAATGTCTTTATCCAGAATTATTTTAGCTATATGCCCACAGCCACCTGTACATAGCTCTGCTTAGATTAAATAAATAAGTGCTGAACTACTCACTCTATGCTGCCATTTTAAAAATCAAATCATTAGTAGTGTTCATGAGACCTGAGTTATTGCTACTGATGTCACAATAGGAGGGGCTCTTACAAAAAAATTATCATATTCCCCTTCAATGTGTATAAGACCAAGGGGAAATGACCAAGGATGTAAATAATACTGAGTCCAATTTACAGGAAAGGTGTCAGGATATTGATCTGGATTTCTTTTTTTTTTTTCTTCAGACATGGGGGTCTATTTGTGTGAAAATAGGCAAGATTATGCCTAGCATATGCTAAGGAATATGTTACATCATGTAATGTGATGTAAAATATGTATTAATTAAAGCCTGACAGCTGCTTAATCATTTGTACAGTGACAGCTGCAAAATGTCAGTAGGGTTTGAATTACAAGGCTCAGGGAGCACGTGAAAAAAATCAGCAGCTGAAACAACAGAAATTACTTAAAAGAGGGAGAGCAGAATAGCTATGCCAGAGTCATATAAGAATTAGTGATGCTGTGAACTCGTGACACCTTTGTCCAGAGGTTACCTGCTTGATCCTGTATTCTGTCAGGAATTTCAGGCAGTTTGAATTTTGATGAGGAGGACACAGAAGAGGAAGAAGCTAGTAAGAGACCAGCATCTCGTTCACCTCCTGACTCTGAGAGGCCTAGATCTGCAACCAGTGAGAAATCTTTCACAGTAAGTAGTGCCTTGAAATCCATTTCTGACAAGAGCTGGGCACATGCTTGATTTTTGTACTAATCCCTTGAGCACTGGGTTAACTACAGTAATTGCAGCTACAGTAACTATCATATTAATCCCTGAAGGCAGAGAAAGGTCATGGCTGTTGGGTTTTCTGCTTGAAGGGCCATTGAGTTAAACACAAGACCTAGTGATGATCAAAGGAACAATGGTGGGTGGAGGAACCCAATGAATCAGCTACTCCTATGATCCTCAAAGGAGACAGATTAGGCCATTGTCTCTGGTGTAAAATCCACCAAGATGACTCAGAGAAACTCTGCAATACCATGCAAACTTGAGAGGGACTACTGCCTGAAGGTTTATAACATTTATTGTGGGATGCAAGGGGGAACAGAATTTTGGGTTGGAACAGAGAATTTTGTGATTGGACAAAACTTAATATGGTGTTTAGGGAAAGGGACTCAAGGGAAAAGAAAGGGGTCAAGGTCGATCAGGGAGTAATAAGCATGGGAAAATAGAGAGTAAAGGGGATAAAAGGCACCAGAAGCATGTAAACAGCTGCAAGACATTATGCTCGTCTGGCCAAGCCTTGTGCCTGGTGACTTCAGCGTGTCCTACCACCTTCTAAAGCTTTGTTTCAAACTATTTCCTGCGTGAATGTGTTCTCCTGTGCATATTTGTGTGTGAGAGATGCATACATACATAAACTGGTGAACTGTATGCTGGACTACCCAGCGAGGTGGAAGAGACCACCATGAGGAAGCCCCAGGCTCTGAGTTAGTGACCAGATAAAGTGCTTAGGATTTGGGCATGGATGCTGGACAGCCTTAAAAGTCCACGAGGTGACTGTGTGTGTGTTGTGCTGCACTAGTGGGTGAGTAGTACAAGAGGTCTGGATGTTAGCTACCTGGGAGACTGGGCTGTGGGTACCAACTGCTGGAGATACCGTGTGGGAGGGGGAGAGCCACTAATGAATTTCAAGTCTCTGTGCGTATTTGCTCAGACTTCCTCGTGGCTGTACCTGGGAATGGGGATAAACCAGCAGTCTTGTCTCCAAGGTCCAGTAAGGGAGCAATCTCCTAGCTTCTACAATCCATAGGACTTGGTACCTCTAAGAAAAAAATTACTTTAATAATAAAAACCTATACCAGTTTTCCATCCTCCGGTGACCATCACTTGTATCCTGACTGTACACATTGTTCTAAGGTTCTTCCAGAACGTAGCTGAGATGGTTCCAGTGCCAGCTTACGTTTCTGCTGCTGTTCTGAACTGCCATCTCAGTGCTCACGTCAGTCAAAAAAATCCCAGCCTGTCTTACTGCAGCATCCATCAGTCCAGTTTGTCACACTGTCTTATTTCCCACACAGTGTCTAAAGTTCTAAAAGCAGAGAGGCTCTTTGCTTAGAATATTTACAGTATCTCATCCCATTTTTGCCTTCCTGAAGTGCAATTCACTCATCTCTATTTAATGGGTACTTCCCCCTCACCCACTAAGGATAGTTTTCCTTAAAGTAAAAGTCTTCAGCCACATTCCTCAGATAAATACAGGTGGTGTCTTGTATGACTTCCCTTTCCCAAATAACTTCTTGAGACACGAGATCTTCAGTTTCAACAAGCCTTTCTTTTTTTGGGGGGAGTACCAGAGCCTCTGATCTGATATTAATTTGCTAATATGATGGTTCTTCCCAC
>BJBW01002341.1:7124-44508 GCA_004320125.1 Scolopax mira
TCGACCTAACTGACAAAAATAGACACCCACACAACAAAAAATGAGGATCACAAATTCCTAAGAGAACAGCCAGATGAATATTCTGCATTGTACAAGTTCCCAGGGGCTCAACTGCCTGGAAAATGCAAGTGCAGAAACCACGGCTCCAGGAGCTCTGTACTTGTAGAAATGTGTGCATTGACTGATTTTAATTGCCTCCAAATTAATGTGACAACATAGGTGATGTTGTATAGAGCTCGCCCATGGCTGGATGGCAGCTGATCTCTGCAGATGACGCTCGGAGGCAGAGGTGTCTCTGCAGTGAGAGCACGGGGCAGGCAGCATTCCACGGAGTCACCACTCTCTGTAGCTTCTCCTACTGCTCCAGGCAGGGCTGCACTTCTCTGGGGCCTGCCCAGGGACAGGTACTCAGCAAGGACACCTCATGTGGCTCACAGCCAGCGCAGCACCAGGGTGTGACAGGGATTAACAGGGCATGTGCTGCTGGTCATGCTGGAAACCACCCCCCTGCCCAGGTTCCCGGCAGCGCTTGTGCCATCCCTCTACTCGCTTGGCACCTAGGAGCAGAAGGTTACGGAGAGAGGACCAGCACATAGAAACTGATTTTCAAATGACTCCTGGAAGAATTGTTCTATTCTTCATTTAAATTCACACTTTAATGGAAAGATCAGGAGTGCCACTACCACTGCCTTTTATTTATTTTTTTTCTGTCCTCTGGGAATTTAACTTATTCATATCTCTGTTCTGCTATTAAGTCATTATGCCAGCATTTCTCTACTCTCTTGGAGGTATTTTAATTTAATTAAACCCCCAATGTCCTTCTTTAAAAAATATGTACCCAAAATATGCCTGATCTTAATATGATTTTTTTTTTTCCTGGGAAAAGTAGATGTTTGCAATGCGAGACCCCACTCTGTGTCACAAACCAAAGATAAGTTGCAACCCTACATCCCTTTCTCAGTAGCTTCCTATCCTGGCACAGTGGCCATTACCTGGTTGACTGCCCCTTCCCCCTGGCCATACAAACCTATAAAATAATAAAATTTCTGGAGGACAGAACCATATCGACAAACAATGTATTAATAGTGGTGATGTTTACCTGGCATGCTAGTGGAGAGAACATTAACTCTCTGATCACCCCATCCCCAACAGCTACAGTGGAAGGGATCCATCTATGAGATTCTGGATGGAAATTTGGGGTCATCTCTGAGCACCTGGACCCCAGTCCCCACCCAGAACAGATCAGTCAGCAGCCACAGGCACCTCCAGGCTCAACAGCAAAGCACTTTTCTTCAAGGACTGGTAGCTTCAAAAGCATGTTGGCCAGCAGCAGTTCTCCCACAGGTGGGATACAGCATGGTCGATGTCAGAGAAGCAGGCTGGATCCTGCTCCCGTTAATAACCCGTCCACCTCAATATCACAGTGCATCAAATGAGCTTATCCCAAACAGCATTATCTCCTGGAATTCATACTCCTCTGGTAGACGTGATGATGCAGTCAGTGGCCCAGCTGAGCTGAATGTTATTTATCTGCACTTGATCTTTCCCGAAGCCATTGACAGAAAGATAGCTAGAAAAACATCTATTCTCTCTGTGGTTTGTATCATCTTCATGTAATGTCATCGGGTCCCCCAGCTGTCTGTCAGATTTCAATGAGATTTATGTGAGGTGCTGAAAGAGTAGAATAAAGCTTACTAAAATAACAAAATTTGCAGAAGTAATTTGAGTTTGCTCATTCCCAAACCCCACCTAGGCTATTATCTTTCACTCAGTAATGTCACTCCCTGACACCTGGATTGCACTGCAGAGACCATTCCATGTCATTTGGGACTGGGTTTATTGATACACTCCCAGCATCCATAAACCCAAATAAACATGCCTTAGCCAAACACTTGGTTTGGATACTCAATACTCACTCAAATACCAGCTGCTCCTTAATCAGTCCCAGTTAGGTGGGATGGTGAAATTCGTTAATAAAGCATGTGGAAGAGAAGGGCTCATTGGCATGTAAAGGAATACAAGTAAAAACAAGTAAAGGGTCTAAAAGCTATCTACACATCAAGGTTCATAAAATGTTAGCCCAAACACAAACACTGGTACAAGAACTTCATAACTCTGACGAGTTAATTGGTTTGCTAACTAATTTTTCTTCAGGGTAAAAAAGAAAATCCTTCATAGCTTTTACTGGTATCAAAGAAACTGATTAAAAAATGCTTTCCATATGAAAGTTGACATTTAATTAGCTTAGCTCTGGTGAGCCTGCACTGCCTGAAAAAGAAATCCCTCAAAAGGTTGGATAAAGCCAGTTTATTAATGCTTTTCTGTGATTTTCTGTGATTACATGATATGTATTTGCAACCATCTATATATTACTTGAGTAGCAATTATATTATGTTAAAGTGGCACTTGCAGAGATAAATTGTCACGTAAAAGTGACAATGTAACTGTTCCAATAAGCCAAATAATATATTTAGCTTTTTACAAAATGTCCAGCCTTAACCATATTTTATTGAAAGAGGAAGACACTGTGCCATGCAAGATTGTGTGGACCCTCTGGAGTGAATGGTCAGAGACCCAAAGGCCACAAGAGGAGTAGGACAGAGGATGGAGTTTGCCCACAGCACAGAGCAGGGGGTTTGCAGCAGCAGGGGAGACGCCGAACCCCAACATCTGCCCTGGCAGGGAGCTGTGCTGGGGATGCTGCACCCCGAGTGTCCTCAGGAAGGTGCTGCAGACCAGGGATTGCCTGGGAAGATCAATGGGAAAGGCACTGGTTGTTTGAAGTATGACCCGTAATAATTTCAGGTATTTCATGGTGATTTCAGGAAAAACCATAAGCATTGATTAAGATCAGCAGGGGCGAAAATTATTGTCCTGTTTCAAACACCTCTGAGGAATGGCACCCTTGAAGCTTTGAGGTGGTTTGTGAATTCTAGCTCGTTTCCACACACTTGTAGTTCACACTCAAATGATGGAACTTTATTTTCAAGGCAGGCAGGAGAAGCTTGACATACAGGAGAACGGGTCATTCCTCGTTGCTGACTCAGCCTCTCCCCCTCCAACAGTAATTCCCATCTTTCTCAGTTTCTCAGTTTCTGAGGCAGGAAGGCACCTGGCACCCAGGTCCAGAGAATGCTTTGCCATCAGTTTTTATGAGAGTCTTTCTGTCCCCACTGACACAGGGGGGTTCTTTTGTCCTTGGCTCAGTTTTTAAGGACATCTTTGTACATTCACTCCGATGTCTGACAGTTTCAGACACCACAGATGCTGCCAGGAGATACCTGCAGTTGGTTGGTTTAGAGGTAATTTCCTTCACCCATATATGCTTTTAAAAAATGGATTCACATTGCTTTTGTGAAAAACACAACAACAGCATATCTAATGGTCCCCTGCAACCAAACAGTTTAAAAAGAAAAGTTAAAAAAAGATATCAAAATACAGATTTACTTGCACATCAAGATGAGAGGGGATTTTTATTCCTTTATAGGGGAACAATACCTCTGAGATCAGAATAAGGCTCCAGCACTAAAATACAGAACACTAAGGCAGTTTGGAAAAACATAAACAATCCAGAGAGAAAAAAAGTTTATTGAACATGCAGGAACTTCTTGGAAAGAGCTGAAAAGAGTTTTGGTAACATCTCTGAGGTTATTGACAGCTCTCCCTGCTCATTGTTCCACTGTCTCTGTACAGGTATGGATCTTACCCCAAATAGGCTTCTATGGACAAAATGGACCTCTGGAAAAGACCTATAGAATTTTTTAAGGCTTCATATTTTCTCACTAATAGCGCTGGTTTTATTCTACACAGTTGAGGACAGCCAGACTTTTGCTATTGGATCACGCAAGTTTACTTTAAATTTTTCATCTGCAGTTGTTTTGCTTCTGGCTATATGTTAATCATCCTGAATATTAGGGGTGGATGTGGGAAACTATTATTAGCATTAGTTGAAAATGCATCCTGTGGAGGTTCTGACTCTATCCATAGAGTTTTTTCTCTATACATGTCCTATCTCTAGAGAGGTAAAAGCTGTTGCTATTATGTCATACAGTAAATTACAGCAAACTTTAGTGAGTTTCATCCAGAAAAGTTAAAAACTTTCTGAGCCAATAAAGAAAGAAAGAGTTACACCCTTTTTACAGTATATTTTTCTAACTTATTGCACGACTTGGAATCTTTGAAGTTGTTTCCCAGACCCACTGAATCCCCTTTCTGCCATTAAATTTAAAAGTCATGGAATCATGGAATTGTCGGAGTTGGAAGGGACCTCTAGAGATCATCCAGTCCAACAAAGCAGGGCTGCTCAGAGCACATCACTCAGCCGGCTCCAACATCCTTCAACCCACCCTTTAGGAACTTGTAAACATAGATAAGGTCTTCCCTCAGCCTTCTCTTCTCCAAAGAGTCCCAGCTAAAGAGGGGGCCTAAAGAGGCTAAAGAGTCCCAGATCCTTGAGCCTTTCCTTGTAAGGCAGATGCTCCAATCCCTTAATCATCTTTGTTGCCCTACACAACTAGGACTCAAGTCTTATGAATGATTTCCATAAATCAGTATTGCCATCATCTGTGGGGTAGAGAATGCTACAGAATTAATAGCATATGAAAGTCTGTCACTTGTGATGCTGAAGATGTTAAGCTGTGCCACTGAAATAGCATTTTAAGCAGCTTGACATTAATGCCACTTGTCATAAATGTCCTGCCTTTTAAATGTTAGGTAAAGTGTGTTTTCCAGGCATGCAAAGAAAGAAGGCTAGGAATAAAGACTATTTTACTAGGCCATTGCTAACTAGATTATGCAGTGGGGTTGCCTTTATCTTTCCTTTACAGTTAAAAGACCTCTGACTGTACGAAGTTCTTAGAGATGGTTCTTAATCCAAAAATACATACACACATATTGTACACCGAGTATGTATTTTATATATATGTAAGGAAAATTTGTAACAGAAAATTACATAAATATGTAATATATATATATATATGTAGTGTTCATGGTAGATGCATGTAAATATATATACATATATATGTATATATATGTATATATGTATATATATTAGAGGCCGGGAGCTGGCCTCTTCCAGAAGCCTGAGCTCGCACGGCACCGGCTGCTCAAGTAGTGTCTCCTCACAGTGGTGAGAAGCAGAGACATGGCTGTCCCCTCCAAGCTGGAGACACCGCAGCAGCATTGGCATGATCACTGTCCCAGAGGGGTGCTGAGGCTCATGCATCCCTCTTCAGGTGTACTGTCTGCTTCGGGATGTTTTGACTTCATAGAGCTGTCACTATTCATTTACTAAGAACCAGGATGTCCCCAAAAGGTGGGCCATATTGGGAGAATAAACATATTTGAAATATTAATAACTAGCAGCTGCAAAGCAATTAAAAGTTAATTAGAGGAGAGAATCAAAAATACCCATTATTAATAATAATTACTATCATGCAAAGCAGTGGAAAGGATGCTTCTGCATTGGTACTGTTGCAGACTGGTTTTTGGATCTTAAAGATTCTAGAAGTTAATTTGAGTAAAGACTTACAAGGACACGAAGGTTTTTAAAAAAGCCTGCTCCAGTCATGTTTCCTAAACAAAGGAGCTGTAACACTTGCTTTAAGCAAGGTTAGCAACCCAAATTAATAATTTTGTGTTGTTGATGATGGCTTTGTAGGTATGTCACACAAAACTGCCATTTCATATACCTCCTTTTGGCACCCTAACTGGCCTTAGCAGGAAAACTGCTCCCAGTCAGGAGCCCTCCTGCTGTGACAATCTGAAGTCAAACCCAGGAGCTCAGGGGAAACCCAGCAGCATCCTGGTATCTAGTACATGAACAACCCAAGCTCTCACAGGCAGTGGCTCTCACCCAAGCTCTCTCCTCTGATCTGCTCCTCCTTTTCACTCTCCTGTGCATCATGCCTTTCACGCAGCTTTTCGGTGTCACAGAACATGCCAATCGGAGGTCGCAGTGCCCAAATCCAGGGCTTGGACCATCAGACCCTCACCAGAGAACACCTCAGGGTACATGCTCCCATCATCACTCCCACGCTGTTACCTGGCCAAGAACCTGCACCTCTGCCCCCATCTCCAACAGCCTTTGCCAGCACACAGATATTCACAATTAATTTTTAACGAATTCCTATATAAAATCTTTCACAGGAGAAAAACTGATACTACCATGCAAACAATGTGTTTGGTTTGTGGTTTTCTCCCACCCCAGGAGGCTGGAAAGTACAGTCAAATATTTGTGTGATGACCTAAAACAGAACGATATGATTATTTGTAGCACAATAAACTACAGATAAAGACAAGTGAAAAATGCATCAAATTATGGATCTGTTAGTTTTAAATGAGAAATGAGCTTTTTATATGAGTTTATTTATGAGTTTAAATATTCTCCTACATAGTCCCACGCTGCTCCAGGGAATTAGTTCTTGGCCATCTTTATCTCATGAGCTATCGTTTCATGTGAAATTAAATTTTAAATTAATTGTACAGAAGGCTAAAATTGGGAGGGAGACAAATATTTATAAGAAGTCTCTGTTGACTTTATACTTCTCTGTGTGGTTGTCTGCTGACAGGCTGGATTTCCTGCACTTGGTTCAGAAATTGTTGTTATTAATCCACTTTGTGGCTTATTTGTTGGCTTTGTGGCTTCATAAAGATTGCTTGCATGTTGCCCTCAAAAATATTTGCTGTGTCTAATCCCTGTGTTGTAAGAACAGTCGTATTTTCTGTGTACAATTAGTCACTCTAAGACTTGTAACACTGGTTTTGTTTTCCCCTTGGAAACTTTATGGAATGTGTCTTGTTCCACCCACTATGAATTGTGTTTTAGAATCAAAGTAATTTGGCCTTTACATGTGAAAACCACTTTCTACAAACACCTCCTTGAAAACCTGGCTACTGATTTCTCTCGAGCTATTGAAATTCCCTGAGGTGAGTGACAGGCTTAGGGGTATTTCTGTGAGGTTCTGCATGACACAGACACTCAGGCACCGGACGCTGCATGGTCCCTGCAGGCAGCAGGGAGACGGTACCTGGCACTGCCTCTCTCGGCTGGAGGGAGAGGGACAAGTAGGAGGAAACCCAGCTGGGAGAAAGGTGAGCAAACTGGGGCAAACGAGACCGATGTGACACAGGGAAGTAAAAACCAAATGGGTTCAGGAAGGGAGTAGCCATGAAGGAAAGCTGTGTTAATACTCATTAAAGCTAGTGTTCCAGGAAATACCTGCAGGGCACTGGCACCCTGGCAAGGCCCAGGAAACCTTCCTCTGCAACAGGGTGGAAGCATGGTGCTGGGTGCTGCCCCCAGCACAGACCCTGCTGGGTGCACAGGCTCCCACAGAGCTCCTGCAGACTCTTCCCCACAGCTACCCCTGCTCAGGGGGACACGGGGCTCCCCCGCACGCTGGCAGCCATATCCCTGCAGCACCCACAGATGCTGGGTCTCAGCGGGTCACCACGGTCGGCAGGACCACTCCTGCCAGGCACCCACTGCTTAAACCCCTCTGTTCTTTCTCGGCTGGTAATCGTTCAGTCGCCCGCTTGGGTGTTGAAGAGAAAGAACCACCCCTCCAGCTGTGCACACCGGTTTGTATTCCTTTGCTTTTACTGGCTCACACATATTTGGATTGCACAGAAAATGCGTGCCCCAGGACCTCACACACCAGCAAACACCTTGTGCGACCCCAGCACAGCCCCCCAGCTGCCGTCCCACTCACAGGCTTTCACACAACATCTGCACAGCAAAACACTCATTGCAAACAGGGCAAAAAATGTCTGTGCTGGTTTTTCATCCTTGAAGTCAAGACACAAGGCAGCTCCATTTGCAGCTTTCTTCCTACAATGCATTGGACAAAAGAGAAAGTTTAGCCACTTCCAACTCTCCCCTAAAAAGCAAACCGCCTAGCTGATGTAATTGTATGAAAACATAAGCAAACACTTACACTCGCTCAAGAAGCCATTAAACATGGCATGTTAAGTCAATAATTTACATATGGCTGATTGTTTAGAAAACAAACTGTCTCCTGAGAGGACGGTAATTAATCTTTTATATCAAATCTGTTGATTAGTCTGTCTGAGAATAATGCTAGATGTTACAAGCAGGTGTGAGTCATATTCCCACCTTTGAAATTTAGGATTAAACATGGCAATGAACAAAATTTTAAATGCATATTTTAAGCTTTGGAAGCATCATATGGTTTAGTAAAAGATTAATTGCTTTTTTTTTTACTTCAAATGAAAGTATTTTGTGTTTTTTCTATTATGCAGAATTTTCAAAAAATCTGAGTTAAACTTAAGAGTGGGGTCCACCTACAGGCTGTTGCATTTGTGAATGATTGTAACATTTAAAATGTAAAGGAGATGTACATTTAGATGTACATTACCACCTATGTAGGGATTAAATGCTTCTTTAACAAAAAATGAGGTTTTTTTGTTATTATTAGCAGCACGGCTCGAAGCTCACTGTGAACCAGTGCTGGTGGAAAGTGCCCGCTCACCCTGGGGACATCAGCATCCCTGCCCTGCTCTGTCCCACACACATCAATGGCATCACAGCGCCTGTGGTCCCGAACACAGGATTTCCCGCGTGGAGATAATTCAGAGGAGGTGAACCTGATAACTGCCTTTTATCCTAGGCTGAGAACAAAGTCTCTCAGATGACAGGTAGGTCATTTCACCTGCTTTTACCAGAACAGGCAGCAGTGGAGACACCCCCTTCATCTCACCAGGCCCATCCATGCCACCGCTGCAGAGCCAGCCCTCCCCACCCTGGCACACCTGGGGACCAGCAGCGCTCACAGGACAGCAGGACAGAGGCTGTGCATTTACAACTAAAGCTTGGTCTTCTGCGCCACAGTGGCTGGTGGTACCCAGCGTGGGTCTGTCTGTGCTGTGCATCAGGAGTACTGTCAACTCACCGCCACCACTTGTGTGACACAAAAATGTACGAGCAGAGAATTCTGCCAACAGCACACCGGGAGACCTGGAATCACTTAGGCATTTGGCAAACCTAACACATTGCCTTGTCTCTTTCCCTGGGTCTGTCATTTTCAGTGATAAATTGTGAAAGGAGAAAAGAAGGTAGATTATCTTTCTCACTGCTGCGGTTTAACCCCAGCCAGCAATCAGGACCATGGAGCCCTTCTTGCATTTGGCCAGTTTGTCCTGTCTGTGCTCCCTCTCGGCTTCTAAGGGAAGCTGAAAAAGTCCTTGACTAAAGTAAACATTGCTTAGCAACAACTTAAACAACATGTATTATCAACATTATTCTCATACTAAATCTAAAACACAGCAGCTACTAGAAAGAAAATTAACTATCCCAGCTGAAACCAGGGCACTTATTCACTCATCTCAGTCACGTAGAACCTACCTGTCTCATCTGCAATATACTGGTTTTATTGTGACATTACACCTATGAGGGCTCTATCCCAATTTAGGAGAGTGTTCCTGAACTCCTCCAAGTTCCCTGGGGTTATTCCTGGTGCGGATGGAGAGCAGCTCCCACAGCACCATGCTGCCTGGTTGCAGCAGCAGTGCTCGGGTCCAGCACTTCATAAGAATTGAAGATAAACATTTCATGGTAATAAAGTACCAGGAGAAGGGCTCGATACCTGCCTTTTATCACATTTGGTTAAGCAGCTATTGATTTCTACCACACACTTGTTTGTCTCTGCTTCCCAGAGGCAGAGTGCACTCTGCAGAGTGGGAATCTGCAGAGGGAAAGATATGACAAAAATATCAGCTATTGTAATTCAAACTCTTCAGGCAGCTAAAAAAGTCCTTAAGGTACCATGGAAAGATTACTATTTGTAAAGAAATAGCTGCCAGTTTGGGATGGTGGCTGTGATTTTCCATCATTTTCTTCAGAAAGATTTTAGACTGTGAATATTTACTACCACATCAAATCTACTGAAGTAATTTGTCAATTAATGAAGTCAATTTTTTTTAAAAAGGCATTTGAGTATTAGTTTAGGAAAGGAAAATGGAAACACAGTGAACTAAAAATTTTACGGTAGTTCAAATATACAAAGGAATTTCTTTTCTCCTAACAAGGTAGGACAGAAGAGTAAAAGGTTAAGGAATAAGGTGTATAAAACTACAGCACGCCTCTCCGAGTCAAAATTGTGAGTGACGTGAACAAAAAATCACACTGGAGTCAATTGCAAAATTATGGTGCAATGGATCTCTTTTCCCACAAGTCTATCACACCTTTCTTAATCAGGAGCTCACAGCGTCAGCCAAAGCACATACATTTTCTATTTTCTGCAGTAAAGGACCTCAGCGAAACAAGAGTCATCTCTCCCAGGAACAAAACAGGGTACTGTTACACACAGAAGGCTGGTTGCCATTAAAATTTTCCAACCGCTTCACAGTTTCTCAAAATAAGTCCAGAATGATTCTTTGTGTTAGGTGTAAAGTGTATTTGATGTCACTCTTCCTTCAGCTCTCAAAAGTTAGAAGGAAAAATGAGAAAAAATCATTGGGATAGAAATCAGAGAACGGAAGTTTCAGTAACAACTGAAATTTAGGCCAGAAATGTTTATTCTTATTCATTAAGGACATCCCTTCTGTATTTGCTGAAATAAAAGGATTCCCTGGGATGACATATACACACCGGACAGGGTTTAGATCATATGTTCAGCATAACCTCTGGTTTGTGTTTTGCTGTGGGCTCCTGGGTTGGTGGTTTGGTTTAGTTTGGTTTTCCTTTTGAAAGTTATTGTTGTTTAGCCTTATTGTTGTCAGGTCCTTGTTTCCTTTTGAGTTCTGAGTCTTCCCTGGTTCCTCTGCATTACTTTTGCTAAGACTCCCCTAATCTCAGCTGTGCTCAAGGAATTCACTTTGAAGTCTGTGGTAATGAAGAGTCCGATGGTTCCACATTCCCTTGCTGCTGTTTCTCATTTGTGTCATTTCCTGCCACTAAAATCCTGGTTTGCACTGTGGATGTCAGGAACAGTGGGATTTAGCAGGGAATTGATGTGCAGCACCAAGGAAGCTCTTGCCCTAGAAGGCCTCTGCGTGGTGAGCTCAGGTTTTGCCCCTGAGCAGCAGCAATGTCAGATCACTGCGCTGGTGTGTTTGTGAAGCTGTAGAGCTGTCACCGCTCTGTTTTCAGGTCTTGTTTAAGGTTACACTTCATTTTTAAGCAAAAGGCCAATGGTTACTGTAATAATGAGTACAATAAATAGATACAGAATCTAGAAATCTGATGCTAGGCAGAAGCACTGATAAAAAAAAAAAAAAGAGTGAATGCATTTATCTGAGAGCCTGAAATATTTATCTATCTGGCTAGAGAAATATTCAGACAAGCAACTGGATTCTGAAATTCAAAGTGAGCACTGTATGATGTGAGCAGCTACATTTTGGTATGGACTGGTGTGCCTTTCCATGGAATTCAATTTATGCTCTCTTCAGGGGCAGCACCATGATAAGTTTTTGTTTGCCTGGTATCTAGAATATAGTAGAACTTTCTAGAAAAAGATGGTTAATAGTATTTATGGTATTACCAGCTTTTTTGCAATATGGTTGAAGTTTTTGCTGAGTGATATTTCTCTTGATTTCAGTTGAGATACTGTAGCAGATTTCAGAATTTTTCCATATTTTAGAGAATACTACATGAGCATGAAGGAGGTACTGTGGCAGACGAGATTATTTTAAAGACTTGTATGCTAACTGTTAAAATTCTTTCTTCTTCTTCACCTCCCTAATCTCTCCCTGCTCCTGTGTTTATTTTTGTAACATTCTAGTGAGTTTGTAGCATAAGCAGTCTGCTGTTTTATGTAAGAATATGAATAATATGACAGTGCAGTGATTGCCAGCCTGTCCTGTGCTGTTTGACTTTCAAAACCTAAATGTTGAACAAAGGAAAAGTAGAATGATTAGACAGTGAATTGACTTAAAATGAAACAATGGATGAGTCATTCTCAAAAGATGGAGATAAAGGAGTGAAGGAGACATGCAGGAAGGATAAAATCCAAAGACGAGCAGAGTTCACTGAGCATTACAGTAGCTGTAAATTTTTATACTGCTTCCCCAGTTAAATGAGAGCAATGAGGCTCAGTCAGTCTAAATCTACCTCAAGACAGAAGGCTCATACTGCTATCCACTGCGTATTGACCACGTGTGAAGAAATACTTTCAGCCACAGGAGAGGGAAGACAGTATGTCTCTGCACAAGGCAAGGTCAAAGTTGCCTTTGCAGGACAGTATAGTAGTCTTCCCATTATTTTGGCTACATATTCCAGCAACTAACTGGTTTTGGAGCACCATCATCCCTGGTAAACGGCAGTGAATTGGCACCATGCTGGGATGGGCAGCCTGGCGTGGTGGAGAGGAGGGACAGCTGAAGGGCAGTCTCCTTGGTCGGGAGCATCTTTCTTCAGGAGGCTTGTGGAAGGGTGTTGGGGTGAAGAAGCTCTAGTCCGGCAGCATTAAGCTGGCAGCCCAGTCAGCTCATGGCCTGAGACCATGCCCGGAGAAACTGAGTATACTCATGTGGCAATCATGTCCTTACACTGCGCCAGTGGGATTTAAGAATTTAGGGCTTGCCTTCATTAGTGACCTCCCCTAAATTTGGCAGCACTGTTAACCTGGCTCAAAACACAGGGGTAAATGTAAAAATGACCTGGGTATTACAAAACTGCAGTGCTAGAGGGGGAGAGGGTCCCGTTGCAATGCCTTGACAGCTCATGCTGTTCGCAGTTCTATGGGCAACTCTATCCACTTGTATGAAGCCCTGGGATGTGGCATCAGCACCCTGATGCCCTGTGTGCTATTTCACTCAGAAGCTTCTGAAGTCCATGGGATAGCTGGAGCATCAGCTATTGCCCAAGACAGACTCTGGGATGGGATGAACCACTCCATTAGCATGGCTCTTTCTCACTACATTAGCACACTAATGTTGTTGTGGGAATGAAAACAGATCTGCTTCTTTGGAGCTCTCTGAAAGTAGAACCAGGTGATAGGTGCCTCCAGCAACATCCCAGCTACTAGCCAGAACCCAAGCTTGTGTGCAGTCAGCATTTTAATTCTCTGGGCCCCAAAGCAGGGAGAGGCAGGTTCTTCTCTGCCCAGCCTATTCTAGCCTATCCAAGTCCTTCTGGATGGTGGCACAGGCTTCTGGTGTGTCACCCACTCCTACCAGTTTTGTGTCACCAGCAAATGTGCTGACAGTACACTCTGTCCCGTCATCCAGGTTGTTGGTAAATATGTTGAATAAGACTGGAATTGAATTACTTGGTTCAAATGTGACCTCTATACTTATTAAAATTATATTTGAAAAAGGCCACCAAAAAATATTTAATATCTACAGAAAATGTCTTGAGGTAGGTGATTTAATAAGGTCAGTTCTCTTAGTTTAGTTTACACACAATAAAGATGGGTGTGAAAGTCAGTCAGTACAAAAATTTTGCTTGGCAGAGGACACTGGAACTAAAGGATTTATAATCCAGTGCAGAAATGGAAACGGGATTCTCCAAAACACATTTAAACAAGAAGTCAGTCACGACACAAATACTCTGAATTAGTCTCCCAAAAATCTAATAAGATAACTTCTCATCTAATTAGATGGTGGAGTGCAAAGCTAATTGCTAATTAAGAATACATTATCTGTGAAAAAATCACCTTATACACAGAGGCTCAACAGTGGGTCATTTTCATGATACCAACAACGAAGAGGATTTTGCTGTGCGAGGTCAGCAGTCTCCATCCCAGAGAAGCATCCAGAGCCCGCAGCTGCAGCATGGCACCTCCACACCAGGCTGCCCAGAGCCTGGTCCCATCCCACCTCCCAAAGCACTCACGGCTCCTGGCAGAATGATCTTTTCACTCCTGTATTTTCCCTCCCTTTCTCGGCACTACTATAGCTGGACGAAATGTGTGACAGCTTCAAAGCTGCTGAATATTTTGCCCACAGCAGTAAATCAGCCTGTACTTGTTTCCTTGACTGACACTTTTCGTGAATGGCCTCTGAAGACATTTTAGAGGGACTGAAAGACCTGCTGCCTGCATTCTCTTTCCTCAAACCCTTTACTATGCTGTGAGCATAAAGAGTTTCCTCATTTTTTTCAAGTACTTTTCAGGTAACTGCAACAAAAGCAGCCATTTGAATTGTCTTTAACAAAACGTAACTGAACTCCTGGGGAAATAAAAACAGTAGTTGCATCACCACCATTATGCTGGAAATTTCTTAAAAAGAAGAAAATTTATCTTTTGGGAGGAGACATTCCTTACCGTTTTCATTTCCCCAACTATTTGGCTTTCAATTTAAATATTTACCAAAATTCTTTTGCCCTGGGTAGCATCAGCATGGAAAGGAAAAAAAAAAAAAAAAAAAGAAGAGATAAAAAAAAGAGCGTGTATGTTTCTTGTAGAAAAGTTGTAGAATTTAATGAGAATGGCATTATCATGAGAGAGTTTTACTTTAAAGGGGTACATATGTTAATAGATAATTATACCTCTGTGGTGTAAACAGAAAAACAACCTTTATTCACCTTTGCAGGGCACACAGTCTCAGGCATTCAAGAGATCACAGTCACGTATAACTGTCATTATTTCTAAATAGATGCTGATCTTTGTGTCAGGTAGGCAGCTAAGGGTCCTGTAGGAGAATGCTACAGGAAAACAGTTTCTGTCCCAGAATTTTAAAACAATCAATCAATGTTTAAGTCAATCTCTAGCCTGTTCTTTTTGTGCTTCAATTTATATCCTTACACCTTTTTGTTGCTGATCTAGTACTAGACACTTGAATTAAATAGTTGACATTTTTCATGAATAATGAAGCCCCACAAAGAAAACCTGTATGGACTTTGTCAGCTTTAAGCAGTTTTTCTACAGAATAATTCTGAATCATTGAAGCGTACTAAGTAAATCAACAGGGACTCCCAACCCAAACAGCTTTGGAATCCGAGCTTTTAAAAAAACAATGAGAATCACCTCAAGCTGGCAAAATTCACATTTTTATACAACAGTCTGATAACATATGGAAGCAGAGGTCTCCTGAGGCTGAGCTACCATAAAACTTCCCAAGGAACTCCCAGATCAGCCTTATCATTTTCAGAAGGGAGTGTCCATGTTTGCATTTCCAAGAGGGTGAAAACATATTCTTGAAGCACATAGTGCTGAATTCCTATGGTCAGAAGCTTTCTCCCTGTACATATCTCCCAGAGATTCTGAAAGTCACAAGTTAACAATATTTTCTTGTTTGATGCTGAATGCAGAAAGAGAAAAGGAGACAAGATTACAATACTATGTAGTTTTCCATGGACAAGATAAAAATCCACCACAGAGCAGCTCAAGGAGTCAGAAAGACCACTGACTTACCTGGGAACAAGAGTACAAGTGAATGTAAGATTAGAAGCACCCCTGGGGCAACACTCACTATGCTACCCTAAGTAATTTAAGCTCTACATAGAGTTGAAGTGCAAGAAAACCAGTTGAATTTGTTCAGCAGTTCATAGCATTGGGAAATTCATGTTGTTCCAGGGTGTTCAGCATTATGGGAATGTAAGCCATATCTGTAGCACCAGCACTAACGTAGTGATGGACGTGCAGGATGAAGGAAGAAGTGCACTGAAGGAAGCACTTTAGCTGACTATCATTTAACATGTTCATATTATGAAATTGTAATGGCATGAGCCTCTGAAACCAGCAAATGGAAAAGGTGTAAATGAGAAGGTAATCTAGAAAAAAACATTTAACAGCCTTGTATATTATTAATATGATGCACAGAGTTGCTATGGAGATGAAGGCAAGTTAGAGATTAGATTCCAGTATGTATGTAGAGTTTGTATAAAAGTAATACTTTTTATTATATGAATTACACAGTGTTGTGACAGGCTGTGTATGTAGACTTAGAGCTAAGGCACTAATTAAGCAGCACGATGGCAATGCGAACTCAGCAGATACCCAGTTGCAGCTAAATACCCAACCTTCTGCATTGCATACAGTGGCCCCAGTGTCCATCTCTGGGTGCTCTGGGCAGTGAACTATTTTATCAACTCCCAAGGAGTCAACTCTGATAAATGTTCATAAAAAGAAGGGAGCATTTTGTGGAAAGACACATAGGGATTGGAGCTTCTTGAAGCTCCCAAGACAAGACAGCTCCTTTTTGTGGGAAGGGTAGGTGCCTCCACAACAAAATATGAGAAGTAGAGCATTATCAGAGAGTTGCAGAATCATCCAGCAGGATGGATTTTGGGGTAGGAGTGTCTCTTCTCTAACCTTGTGCTGAAGTAGGTGTTGGCTTCTGATCAGGTCATTCAGGGCTTTGCTTTGATGGCTCTTGAAAACCTCTGAGGATAGTTTTCCCACAACCTCTCTGGACATCTGTTCCACTGCTGGGCAGTCCTTAAGCAGCAGCATCCCAGGACTATGCCAGATACCTATCAACACATCTGCAAGGAGTACGGTAGGAGTGTCTCTGACATTGTGGAAGCCAAACTCTTACTGTGATGCCCATCTTATGTTATGGAATATACTGCTCCAGATACAACCACAAATTTACTTTTGCAACTTTGCAAGACTAATTTGTACAGAAAGATCTCATGGCACTGTGGTATGACAAGAGTTTGCTATTCTTGTTTTGATTATTGCAAGTAAAGCTATGGCTAAATGTTGCTTCATGTCTTATTAATATCATGCTTTAGAGAGCAATATTCACAAGCATAGAAAGCAAGTCTGGAAGATAAAGAATTTGTACAGTGCCAACTGCAAAAAGTTTTTCCTCTCCCTTAGAGTTGAATTGCTCGTCCTTTGGCAAGGAATTTGCTCCATCCATGCAGGAAGCTACTCACACATGGGTGAGATGCAGAGCAAGGTCCCGTAGTTGTGAATAGGGTGCGATGTGCTTGAACTAATGAGCTCTGCTTGTCGTTAAGCTGCTGGGTGAGCGCCGGTGTCTCAGAGCAGCCTCTGCTTTGAAGGGTAAACTGCTCATTTCAGCATCCACAGAGGAGGGAGGGCAGCAGCGAAGGCTGTGGCTTGTTCTGTCCCAGGACAGGTTCCTCTGTGCATATATAACAAAATGCACACGGAATGTAGCTGGGTTCTGTGGTACTTCCTCATTCTGCCCATCTTTCTTCAAGTGGAATATTACACATCCTCTCCTCCTCCTCTCTTTAAGCCAAGTTTTCTGTTTGTTGCCCAGCTCAGCCTTCAGCAGCTCCCTCTGCCACAGGTGACTGGTATAAAGAGGGGAGTTCTACTCACAGAAAACCATATTATTTGCTGCTATTTGAAGCAATTTTACAATTGTTGAGCTGATGAAGAAACTGAACGGTTTGCATGCTTTAAACTTCAACTATCTTGAATCCTAAACTGGCATGCTTAATCATAAATTATCAGTCTTCCTGTAAAGCTATTTTAGAAAGGGCAGTGACGTTTGCGCTGCTTGGTGGGCTCTTTGTGAGAAGCCTGAAGTAGAAACACCCCTTATTGGAAATGTCACTGGAGCACAGGAGTAAAATTTGGAGCTATGTTGGAGAGACTCCAACAAAGCAAGCAGGGGTGGAAGACAGAGGACTGAGGAAAAGGAAGGATAAGAACCCTATTTGGGCTCTTTGTCATCATTGTAAATATATGGACCAAAAGAATGCATTTTCCAGTGAAGGAAGGGGTGACCCCATTTAACGTGAGGACAAAATGCTTACTTGTCATAGCTGTTTCCAAAGAACACGCTGAAGTAGCACATGAAGCACCATGTCAAAATTGCTACTCTAGAAAATTGTATAGCGAGACTGTAGAAATTCAGTGAGAAGTAATTTTCTGTGAGAGAAATAGGGGTGGTATAGCTGGCTTTAGTTTGACATACTTTCATTGTTTCAATATAATGACAACATTTTCAGCACGAGTAGGGATGCGAGGAATAGATCACCAAGAAATATATACCACAAAATGGATCACCTGCTTAATGACATGAAGTTTTAAAGAATGAGCCTTTAAATTTGGTATGGGTTTAATTACAAGTGATCTCATCATGCAACAAAGAAGCAAATTGAACAAACTCATCTTTATGATTATAGATTTTCTAGGTTTTGCTTTTGTTATTCCTTGTTGTCACTCATAACTTCTATTTTATGAATTTTAAAATAAATTCAGAATAGTTTTATGACTAAATGGATGTCACTAAGAACTTGTAATACCCCTGCTTTATGTGTTTGAATTTTCTTTAATGAAGCCATGACTTTGATAATTAGAAAGATTTTGATTACCACAAAATAAGTAGTAAATTTCCACAACAATAGTAGTGGGATTAATTTATTACTTTTTTAAAAAGAAAACTCAAGCTTTCACACTTTTCAAGGTATAAAAATCTGTTATACAAAATGGAGCTAACAAGATCAGTTTTCATGAAGGTTTGATAATGATTATATTGCAAATTATATTAATCATCATGAAAGCAATTACCCTGTGTCTGTAAAGCCATAGACTATATTTAGGGAAAATTGAAGTGCCCGTGCAGAGAGCACTATACTATAAATTTTATTCCTCCAGAAGAAGATGGTTATTCTATTAAGGAATCCTTTCAACTAAGACATAAAGCATAAAATATAAATGGCAGGGATTCTGTAATTCATTTGGATGACTAGTGATTGGAATGCTGCTTCTGTGACTCAGATTGCAGAATTAGGTTGCAATGCTTCTCTGTGAAGTATTTCTCAGCAAAAAAGGTTTGTTCACAGATATGCTTAGGAAGTATATTCCTGGAACAAGTGAGGGACAAAACAGCAATAAACTGATATTTTATTATTTCTGCCTGCCCCCATATTATCAAGTTATATTGTTCATGTAAAGTTGTACAGTTTTCAGGTCTTTTCCTTCACAGCAGCCAGGCTACAATTTTCTTATGTGTCCACAATAGAAGGTTGGACTAAAACCACAAAGACTACATCTGTATAAGTCAATTAAAGACTTCCAGGGAACGTTCCCAGGAACTCAGTCATATCTACTGTCATAATGCCACAGTTACCATCTGGGAGATCTAGCTCTCTCCCAAATAATTCCTGGGCAGGGTTCAGGAGTCAGCATGGATCAGGAAGCCTCACCTGCAGCAGCCACCCTGGAGAAGGGTGTATTTATATTACAGAAGAGGCAGCTTTGTGCCTCAGTACCTGAGGGCAGTTCCAGTCATGTTTAATTTAGTATTGCAGGGTCAGCTGCAGTTCCCCGTGGGCAGCAGGAGCAAGCCCGTGGGTGCCTGCAACAGGGCAGTTCTCCTTCACCACTGCTGAGCAGAAGCTCAAAGTTCAGCATAAAGCCTTGCTTTTCCTTTACATTTAATTTCCTTCCTATACATTAACTATATAATAATTATACTTATTATACTAGTTATTATACTATTACTATAGTTAGTTATTACAATATTATAATATTATTATAATATATTATATAGAATGCAATATAATATTAACAATATATTATATATAATATAGCAACATCGTGTATTAATATATAAAATATAATTGAAACAGTAAAATATTAATACAATATATAAATTATATAGCATATAATATATTATGCGTAATAATATATAATATTATAATACTATAATAGTTAGTTATTATACTAACAACTAAGCAGTCCTTAGTCTTGGTCTATCTCTCTTCCTCAGTGTGTGCATTCTGCTTTTGGACTGGATTTTTGGGGCGAACTGCAGCACAGAGGTAACAGCAACTCCTCCACCTGTGCCAAGGACAGCTTAGGCAAGGGGACATACCCTTTTAGGCAGGGACTGAGATTTTTTCCTTGGCACGGGAGGCTTGCCAGTGTCATGAACAAAAAGACTAAGCAGCCTGCATGACAGCAGAAAACTCACAGACAGGGTTTTTTTCCCCCTTTCTTTAGCTATTGCTTTTCTCAATACAAGCAGCAGGAGAAAGGTTTTCATTTTCACAGTTTTTAAAGCAAAAAAAGTTATTGAAAATGGTGTTGCCTTGAGATAAGTTAAGATTTAATGGGAGCATTCTTTTCTGAACTTTGCTGTACAATTGTGTGTCATTTTTTCCTTGCTTTGCCTTGTCTTTTAATATTCCTGAATACAGTTGCAGTGTAGACTATCAGATTACTTCTAAACCACCTCAGTCAAGCAAACTACTTTCCTCTTTCCTCACATAATGTTCATAGGTGTTTTTTGATCATAGGTTTGAATTTTTGCTGTTAATTTACACCAAAAATGATAAAGCATTTAAACCTAAAACTCAGGAATAGGAAATTCTAGCTTGTTGACATCTCATCTCTGCTGTCTCAAAGATAAAGTCTTCAGTATGTTTATTTTCATGAAGTTTGGCATGCTAATACCTAGAAAATACCTGTCTATCTCTCTGCAGTCTATCCCTATACCTGTCTAGCTCTCTTAGACAACTGTAAGGCTGGGATTACTCTGGTATTTGTCAGTGAATAAATGTCACAGTTATTCATGTCACCAGTGGGAAATCTAACTCAGACACAAAAACAGCTAGGCTCAGTGATAAGGCTGTTTCATCCTTTGGCCGACTAAATCAGTCATTAGTCTCTTTGCTTCTTCAATTTGTCCTTTCTCAGTCTTGTGCACTATTGTGGTCCTTGGGCTCACTGGCCTGGTCAGTAGGGTCCTCAGTTCCTCAGTCCTAGAGTGCTTAGTAGCAGTGTCCTTCCTTAATTGCAAAACAAGAGGACTGTAAGTAGAACAAACTGATTCACAGCCTTCATCTTAAACTTAGGCATAGTCCAACATTCAGGAACCACTACAGTGCACTTACTACCACGTGACTGGGAGATTATCCACCATGGTATAGTATCACAGAGGAGAACAAGACGAAAGCAGGGGTGAGAATCTGACAGTGTGACATTAAAGTGCCATGGCACAACCCCATCATCAGCCTCTTCTGTCCCATCCTAGGCTTCAGCCACAGCCAGCTCAATGGCATCCACTGGGCTCAATCCAGTGCATACAGCTCTGAATTGTACTGGGGAACCGCAAACTGGACCCAATGTCCATATGGGGCCTCACCAGTGCTGACAGCAGGAAGCCTTTCCCCTCATTTGGCTCACTGCGCTCTCACTTGCACAGCCCAGGGCACAGACGGCTTCTTCTATAAGGCTTGCTGATGTCTCCCATTTGATTTGTCCACCACAACTCCCAGACCCTTTCCTGCAAAGCCACCTTCTCCACAGCCAGCTCTACCTACCCTCATCCACAGGGTCGTTGCACCCCTCTGCACTGTTCAACTCAGACAAGGTCCAAGCTTAGACTCAGATCAAGTTCAAGCACTGAATCAGTGAGTATTTCTCCTCACTATCGTACCGGGGAGTTCTGGGATCCAAGGAGAGCCTGCAGCAGTCTCACATGTTGGGTGGATGTTCAGCATCTGAGCCATCCAGTGACAGTTGTGGGAGAGGGAAGCAGCTGCGATGCAGTGCAGTGGCTTGGACTAACCTAACTACCAAATACTGGAGAAGCATAATGAAAAATAACCCTGCACTTCTGACTGTGAGGAGTTGTTATGAATTAGGGAACCCTCAATCAATCAATGTCAAGAGAGTTTTGTAGTGTATTCAAACGTGTAGCTTTGTTGGTTAAAGCTTAACACAACATGCTGTGGTATGTCTTACACTGGGGTATCTTGCTCATAGTAATGTTTCTCTCTCCAGTGGTTTGTTATCCCAGTCTCTTCCCTTTCTCTTTATTGGCTTTCCTTAGAAAATAGAAAGCATGTTCTGATTCTCACAATCCAGTTTTCTTTAGGGTACAATTGCTCCTATTCATCTCGTTTTAATATTGTTATTAATTGTATCATCAGATATAATTAAATATTCCATCAGGGACCAATTACTAAAATCTTTTTAATTTTGAAACATGTTTGTTGGGTTCAGAAAATGACTTTAGTTCTGAGGTTCAAATAAATCTTAACAAAACAAGCAACCAACCCATCATCATAAGCATAACTTGCAATTCACCATGCCTTCTCCAGCCCTGCCTAGGAAAATATGGTAGAACTTGATTAACTCCTGAATTGAGCACAACAAGTTTCCACGAGGTAAACAGATCAGATGTTAGGGATAAGAAAGATCCCAGAAGACTAGCCACATACCCCTACACACTGTGTGAAATATATGTGATAAAATTCTGTTTCAGTCAGGAAAGTCTTGAAGGGCCTCCCCCCAAAAAAAAACCCGAGGACTTTTTCATGACACAGCTGTAACAAGTTCCCTGTCTGGTTCCCTCTTCACAGGAGCAGAGGGAAATTAACTCCTCTGTTACCAGCTGCTCCTGGGCTGGCCTGTGACAGCACCCTTCTCCTTTTTGCTGTGCTCATTCCTGTAGCAGGCAGCTTCTCTTTCATTCCTTGTGAGGTATCAGCTTCTCCTCAACTCTGCATCAACAGTCAGCTGAGAGGTCACCTTTCCTTCTTTTTATTTCCTTTACTGATTAGATCATTTCAAAGGTCTATTGGTTCTGTCTCAATTACTAAAGACGCAATCAGGATAGCTGTGCAGTCTGAGCACTACTACTGAAGTGTGGTTTACTTTATGCATTAAAACTGTATTGCTTGACTGTTATACCCGCTTACTTTGACAGTAGTTGTTAAAGATCAGCATATGGACAAGTTAACGATGCATAGAGAAAGAGAATTGGGGTTCATCTATGAACTTGCACTGAAAGTGTGGAATGATGTCTATCATCCAAGGCAAATGTACATATTACTTTCCCTGAAGAAGAGAAGCAACAGAAAGACTCAGCTGATTCTGGAGGGGAGGGATGCTCAACAAAGCAAAGAATTTGCTCTAAGTTTCGGTGATTGGGTTGATGTTTTGTTTTGTTTCTTACCTCAGGCTTAGGGTAAGATGTTTTCAGTATAACAGCTAGCAGACATCCACCAAAAAGAAATTGAGGACTATGCTTATTCTCCATTTCCCGTCTTTGAGTTCCTGCCCAGCGATGGTCTGCACAGCTGAAAACTGCCTCATTCTAGGACCAAACTGGTGTCCTTTGGTTTTCTTGTTTGTTGTTGTTATCTTGGTCAAGACTTTTTAGTGAATTGTTTGAGAAATAGCTTTTTGCATTCTGCAAAAATGACAGAAAAGAACACACACTAGAGGGCAAACCTCTGCAATAATAAGCAGCATACTCAAGCAGAGAGACACACTGAGGAGAGGAGGTATGCAAACAAATCTTAATAGGATAATATACAGGAAATAGACACTAGGATTTCTAAACAGCTGAACAACTCCTTTGCTAGCAATCTTTAAATATTGCTAAAACACACTTTTAAAGAAAGCTTGATGCAGTCAGGAATCACTTTAGGGTTAATATCAGGTTAAAATCACTGCTCGACATGAAGACTTGCCTGTGATGAGCAGCAGTGGATGAATTCCTGATTTTGCTTTGCTTGTGTGTGCAGCTTTTTCTTAACCTGTGAAAATGTCTTTACCTCAACTCAGGAGTTTTCATGCTTTCATACATCCAATTGTCTCCTCCCATTCCACCTGGGGTGGGTGAGCAATCTGCTCGGAAATCTGAGCTGCCCATCAAGGTGAAACCATAACAATCTTGTAAAGCCTGCCAGATCTAGCATCTTTCAAACTCGAAAGAAAAAAAAAAAGGTGGAGAAGAGGGAGATACTTATTACTAGAAATTCAAGTTTACGTATTTCTGGTCTCATATGTGTTGGGTTAATGCACTAAATAATGACAGAAGTTTTTATGCACTGAAGATTGATTGGCTTGTATAAACTTTTGAAATATATTAGCTACCACTTTTCCACTCCAACATCATTCAGATCTGATACAAAGTGAACAGGGGTGTACAAAAGTTACACACATTTGTGTTGCTCAGATCTCCCTAAGGGTTCTTGAAACCTTGTTTTATTTACAGTGTGTTTTTTCAGGATCTTTTCTAATGTGATTTAAAGGTAGTAGTTCTCATGATTTTATGCTAATGCACATTACACACAAAAGCATTCAGTAGGGTGTCTTCCTGAGGCTTTTGACTAAGACTACTTCTGTAAGTGTTCCAAAAGAGACATAAATTTGTTAAAATCTGATAAAACTAAGTCTCTTACTGCAAATCTTCAGGTGTCTCTGACAATGCTAGGACTTAAAACCACTATATTCTGATTTACAATGCAATTTTCAAAGTGCCACTCTCCAGTAACAACCACAATATATCCAGCTTCAAAACCCTTCATAGATCCACAACAAGTATATGTTTTTCAAAGCAGGGAACATAGAGATGAAGTTGTTTGTTAAAAAGGGTAGCAAAAAAGATAAAGTACTGGAAGGTAAAAAGTAGAGAGCTTGAAAGTAACCATAGAAGCAGACCAAAGTAAGTATATTTTTAAAACTCCTCTTACTGTAAAAACTACAACAATGAAAAAGTGATTTAACAGTGGAGTAAAGGAGACTGAGAAGAAGCGGAAGGTCTGTCCACTCAAAGAGAACAGAAGAGAACATAAGTTCTGTCAAGTTAACTGGAAAACCTTAATAAACCTCAGTAATATTTGTTAAAGAATTACAAAGTAATAATAAATATTCTCCCAAACACTGTGAGTACGAAACTTACACTGACGGATGACCAAGATGTTCCTGGAGCACTCACAGAAGGTAAGGCTGTAGCAGAAAAATAAAATGAATTCTCTGAAGCAGTGTTCCTCATCTGGCGGCTCCCAGCCCAGAGCATTTCTCCACAGAGGAAGAGAAGGAACTGCTTCAGAAAGAAATATCAGTAGAATGTGCTGAAACAGGTAAGTTGAATATTGGTAAATCAGAAGGATCAGCTGCTATCCGCCCAGAAACTAACAGAACTCCAGTGTGAACATACCAAAGTGTTAATTAATTAACCTGGAGACTGCTTTCTTCTATATTAACAAGATTCTTCCTTCTAATTTCATCAGAAGGGAATAATTAGCACAAGAAAGCCTCTTACTTGTTCATTACAATGTGATTTCTTTTGATACCAACAAATTAGTGAATCCTCTTTTACTTATGTCATCTGTAGACCAATTAGTATACATTAACAGCAAAATGGTACAGATATCTGAATGTCAGATTTAAGTATGAAGCAGCTACAAGGCTAGTGTGAAGCTGAATTACTTTTTTGCCTGCACATGGAAGGCTTTCCAGCCAGTTTTGGGGAGCATAGAGCCTGGAGCTTATCTTTATGAGACATATTGCTTCTCTAGAGATGTTAAACAACTGACTCCAGAACATGGCAGTAGCACGTCTCATCTTTCCCAGATACTGATCACTGCCCAGAGAAGACCTAATGGCAAGGTAGTGGGCTTTTCAGTTTAGTCACAATGTAGACAAATCACAGTGTGCCTGAACACACCCAGAGAGTTAAACTCAGGGCCCTCTGTTTCAGGAGAGCATTTCACAGAAATGGAAGAGATCTTCTATTCTGTTCTAGCTGGTAACAACCAAAAAACCACCTATTAGAAACAGACTGGTGGTCTGCTTCCACAGTGCCCCATCTCTGACCATGGCTGGCCCTGAATGCTTCTTTAGACAATGCAACCATCAGCCTCTACGCACTACCTGATCACATGGTCACAGTGGTGACACTGGTCTTGGACTCAGTGCATCCAAGTTCCCCTTTTCACCAGCTTCTGGGTCTTGCAGAGCATGGAAGCGCCTACCCTTGACACAAGCATAACCCATCCAGCTCTAGAGTGAGACAATGGCTGCAGCCTTATGTTGCATTTTTCACTTCATCTGGACATCTATAATGTTCAAGTAGCCATTTTCCTTCTGTGTACAATTAACCAGGCACATTAAGAGAGGAAGAGGAGAAAGATCTATTTCTTGTGTCAGCGTTTGGCTGCAGCAGTTGATCAGGTGCTAATGACAGGAGTAATTGCCTTGAGCATTGTGAAGATCCCACTTTCTTCATCTCTGTGCTGTTTGCTTGGAGCTGGAAAGAAAGGAAGCCCTCACAAAACCTCACCCTGACCCAGGTCAGTTTGACTGGCACCTTTGGGATTATCTCTTGCTCATTTGTAAGGCTCAGCAGCTGGAAATTCTGAATACAGCTTCACTTAATTAACTCCCCAGCATTTTCAGAGACTTCAGACATTGCTAGAACTGAAACCTTTCATGATTTCAGTGGCTTACAGTCTATTGTCCAAAGTCTGAAATGCTTTAGCCCAGTAAAAACTTCTGGGATTCTGATACAAGTCACTTAAGAATTTCGTGTGCCTTAATAGATGACAACAAAGAAAATAATCTGATATTCTCATCTGCATTTTATTTATGAACTATGTTGACTGCTTTAACTCATCTTTGTCTCTCATAAAGGTTGGCCTGACACAGAAAAATAAATATACTTTCCAACATCCTCATTGACATTTCATCATATCTTTAAATATCCTTTAGAATAGCCAATCATATTTTGAATCCTGTTAGTTTCTTGACCTTGAGAACTTCCTAAGGCAATCATTTTCTCAGTCTAATCATATATTGCCTAATACGGTTCCTTGTATTCATTTTAAACTCTTGCCTGTGTTCATTAATTGTCATTCATCTTTCTCTTAAGAGATGGGGAGAATATATATTTCATAATTATCTCCTCCAGATGACTCTTTATTTTGTATATACCTTTTTTCTCCTGTTTCACTCCTTCTTGTAGTAATAGTGCTCAAGATCAAAGTTGGCATAGATCATGATGCCGCCAACAGATTTCTCATGGAGGCAGATGCCAGTAAATTCAAGTTTCCAGACCTAAACCCTACTTTAATCCTGTTTTCTTCCTCTGTACAGAGACCAAATATTCATCCTTCCTCTCTCTTTCAAGTGAGTCAGGTCTGAAATCTCAAGAGAGACAGCTGAACATGTTGGAATCAGAGGATGCATAAGAGAATGAAACCTATTATTTTTGCCTCTGTGACACAGTGGCAAACACTGTTCAGAGAGCAGCAGTTTCAGTTTGCCTGAACTTTAATCATCTCATCTTTCACTGTTAATCCCAAATGAACTACCTAAAATGCTATGAAGATACTAATTCTGGAGGGAGTTTAATTTTTATGAAAGACACTGAACAGAGAAAAGCCTCTATTGCCATCAATCCTCTTGCTAGGATCAAAACCCTAAAGACCCATGCTTATTCTGGGGTCCAAAGCATTTCAAGGGATTCAGGGCTGTGGGGTTTTGGTGTATTTGAATTTGTCTTTGTAACTTGCAAATTTTATATTTTTTTTAAGCCAGGAGAGAAAGAAATCTTTTTTCCAATGTGGTTTATTTCAGAATTCCCCTACATTCAAGATAACTCCTGCTTTTACTCACCCTCATGGTTTTTTTGGAAAGGGTATTTTGCTATGACACACTTTAACTGACTTGAAATTTTGAAACCATCTTTAAAGGTTCTCTTTGAGACTTAGAATAAGATATTGGTCAGAAAAGAGTGATTTTTTTTTTCTTTAATTAATTTGAAGGAAATAAATTAACACTTTCCTTCATTTTGTTATATCATGTTCTAACAGTGCCCTTATTTATTTGCCATCATTTGGAGCCAGGGCCCAAGCTTTTTAGGGCTGCCTGTTCTGTAGTTCTGCAATACCTAGACAGCAGAGAAACACACAGCATTACTTCACCATTTTCTCCTCCTAACAAATGCAAGCAAAGGTTCCATTTTAAAAATTGTTTAAGTTCTTTTGTCAGTGACTCATGAGGGGCTTGGCCCATCCTGTTATTTTAGTAGCAATTCCTCCACTAACCTGTTGGTGACTTGGTCCTTGAAAATGCAAGAATCCCATTTCCAGGCACAATTGCATTTACGGACTGAGTAATATCCATGTTCCTGAAACCAGGTGGATTCAGGGGGTAAAGGAAATAATTAACCAGGATTTATTAATTTTTGTGTGCTTAATCTGAAAACCTCTTATTGAGGCTGAATAGAGCACTTGTGCACATCAGTTCCAGAAGATAATTTGGTGTCTCTGTAAATTTGCATGAAAAAGAGAAATTGTCCTGTTAATTGACATGGAAGAAGAAATCACTGCAGAAGTTCCGAGGCTCAGCATTGCCTAGGATGGGGCTTACACATCATGGCTCATTCGTGCACATTTTCCATCTCAGACAGCTGCAGTTAATGAGCTGAATACATGAGAGAACAGCTCTTGTCTTGTCTCTAGGTAACACATGAAAATTCCCATCCTTTCTGTTCTTTTTACATCTTTGTGGTTATTTATACGCAGTTACCTGTAGTGCATGCAGAACAATCTATTATTATCACTGCCAGCTCTAATAGTGTGATATCCAAGAAATTCAGGCACGAATCGCAGCCCTGTTCTGCTACTTGATGAACAAGTACAGACCAGAAAGAATTCTGCTCAAAAACATCAGCAAAGAGGCTGAATACGAGAGTAAGACAAATGGAGCATACAGGCAAGTGAAAACTAGGAAACAATGGGGCAAGAAAAAGGGGAGTTTATATCTTTTCTGTATTATGCTGACCAGCCATCTAGATCACAGAATCTGAACTTCTGTGCAAGTACCTGTAGGCAGCTGCCAGGTTATCCATTAGCAGTCTTGTCACCAAAGTAATCAAGCCCAGTTCCCCCTGCCTCTCTTCGTATGCCATATGCTCAACCCCACCTTAAGCCCTTTATTATACTCCTCCCAGTTTCTTGATAGCTTTCTTATACTGGGAGCCACAAAGCTGTCAGCAGCACCCCAGATATGGTACTGAATACAAGGAGGTGCCCTGGACCCGCTGACTGCACTCTTGCTGCAGCAGCCCAGGATGTGGTTGGTTTCCAACTTGCTGTCCATACAGAGTTCTAGCACTACGTAAAGCTGTGGTTGTACCATACAAAGATTAGCAAAATCAAAGCGGATTTGGTACAGACACCTGATGAATTAGAAAAATTACTCAACTGAGTAAGAGGGAGCTGCAGGCAGGTCACACCAAGTTCGGACAGAGCAGGTGTGACAGGCCTTGGCACTGAGGCCTGGCAAACTCAGTACAGAGCTCATGGCCTGTTGCTAGTAATGGCAATGCTGTGTTACTAGGCTACCTGGTTATAGTACGACAGATAGGCTGGTGTGAAACTTCCTTTTTTCCTTCCCATCCATCTCCTCCCCCCTTCTCAGTCCATTTCCTCTCCCTCAACAGGACAGTTTTGGAGAGCAAGTTGTTGAAAATATTTTCACAAATATTTTGGAGGGAAAGCTGCATGTATTTTGTTGTACCACTGATTTGCTTGCTCTTTACTACCTGGACCAAAGTGAAAGCATAGGGTGCAATGTCAACCAGAGAAAGTCTTTAGTCAGCAAAGGCTGAAATGTGACCTGGGCCACTGCAGCGGTGCAAACTTTGGATGTACTCAACTCACCTTTCAAATGAGCAACCCTGCAGCACAGTAAATCTGTGCATTTGTTTTACAAAAGTAAATAACAGCTATGAATCTCCTTCTGCGGAGCATGTTGTACTGAAGCCATAGAATGCTGTGACACAGTCTGCTTCACCGCAAACCTAAGGTAAAAGCCAAATATCCCTTATGCCACAAAGCCAGAGCTCCTGAGCACTGCTTTGCTAGGCTGCCGTGGTGCAGGATTGCCATCTACAGGGCAGCCTGGCACTGGACTCCCTGGAGCCTGACAGGCTCCTCATCCCCATGTACATCCTTCTGAAATGTGTGAAAGGAGATGCATGTGTCTGAACTGCACCCGTGTTAAGAGAAGTCCTGTTGCTCTACAAAGTCACAAAATTTGCAGCCAGCTTGACACAGGAATTACTATTATCTGTTTCCTAAAAATGGTTCTACACCCTCCAGTACCTTGCATACTTGATGTAGATGTTGCTAGACATGCAGAAGGGAGATGAACAAGCCCACGAGGTCACCTGCAGGACAACTAACCTCCCCTGTCCATGAAAGAGATCAAATCACTCCCTCCCTTCAAAGGCAGGCTCTATACGTCTGTAGTGTGCACAATCTGCCTTCCTTCCAGGTGCATTGGTAGGTGGGGAAGTGCCTGTGCATTAAGCCATGCTCTGGTAAAAAATGTCCACTGTGGTCTAGGCACAAAAATAGAAGGGGATGGTCTTGTCCCTAGGGATGGTGCAGGGCTTCATCAGGTTTACAACTGTTTCCCCATTTGCAACACCAGAACAAGAGTCCTGCTTTTTCTCTTGCTCTTGCAGTGTTTAGGTGTGTAAATGCCCAGCAGTTAGATTCCTAGCCTTTTTGTCTGTGCTGTATCTATAAAAGTGTTTGCGATCTCCCACTGCCCTGGAGCTGCAAGAGAATACAGCCGTGATATCATAGAATCACAGAATGGTTTGGGTTGGAGGGGACCCTAAAGATCATCTAGTTCCAATCCTACCTGCCATCTTCAACCAGACCAGGCTGCTCCAAGCCCCGTCCAACCTGCCCTCGAACCCCTCCAGGGATGGGGCAGACACAGCTTCTCTAGGCAACCTGGGCCAGGCTCTCACCACCCTCACACCAAAGAAGTTCTTCCCCACCCCATCTCATCTTTATCTCCCCCCTTTCAGTGTCACACCCTTCCCCACTCATCCTATGGCTCCTCTCCCCGAACTAGAGACCCTCCCAAGCTTTCCTGGAGCCCCTTTAAGGATTGGAAAAGACTCTAAGGTCTCCCTGGAGCCTTCTCTTCTCCAGGCTGAAGCCCCCCAACTCTCACAGCCTGTCCTCCCAGCAGAGGGGCTCCAGCCCTCCCAGCATCTCTGTGGCCTCCTCTGGCCCCACTCCAACAGCTCCATGTCCTTCTGATGTTGGTGGCCCCAGAGCTGGAGGCAGCACTGCAGGGGAGTCATCCCAGAGCAGAAGGGCAAAATCCTCCCCCTCGCTCTACTGGCCACGCTGCTGGGGATGCATCCCAGGATGGACGGAGCTTTCTGGGCTGCTTATGTGGAGCTTCTCATCCATCAACACCCCTGAGTCCTTCTCCTCAGGGCTGCTCTCCATCCACTCATCACTCAGCCTGTACCCATGTTTGGGATTGCCCCAACCCAGGTCCAGGACGTTGCATTTGGCCTTGAACATTTAAATTTTACTTAGTTTCCTCCCAGATGTGCCAGTCAATCAAAATGTGTTATGATTATTGCCGTGGCGTCTTCACCATGGCAACCGCTACCGGAAGGATGGGCCAATCACAGCGCGGGTTGACGCGCTTCTATTGGTCAAATCGCCCCGCCGGGGTGGGACGTGGTGGGGATTGACGTCATCGAGAAACCAATGGAGCGCGGATTCCCTATGGTGGGGCCGCGGCCAATCAGCGCGTGGCGTGGGCGGGACGGGGCGCTCCGGAAGCGGAAGGGCCGGGGGAAAATGGCGGCCCGCGCGAAGTGGGAGGGTGGTCGACAGCTGGGCTGGGCCCTCAGAGCCACCACGAACGCGTCGTGAGGCAGCTGTACCGCGTCAAGGTGAGGGGGGGTTTGTCTGGGTGCTTGAGGGCGCCGTGAGGGGAGATGGGGTGGTCCTGGAGTCCCTCGTGGGGTAATGGGTGGCCTGAGGCGGGATTTGAGGAATAGTCCCTCTGAGGGGAACAAGGGGGCTGAGGGAGCCCTGGGGGACGCCTGAAGGGGGCAGAGGAGGCCTGAGGGGAGCTGAAAGGGGGAACGGGGAGGGCCTGAGCGGGGACTGAGGGGACCTTGAAGGCGGTTGGCAGGGGGTTGAGAGGTTATGAGACGGGGGAAAGGAATCTGGGAGGGGGGCTGAGGCGGGACGGGCAACGGAGGACCTGGTGGGGAGACTGAGGGGTGAATTGTCGGGGGTTGAGGGGAGGCCCTGCAGGTGTTGTAGTTGGGGTTGGCCTGAGGGGAGCCCTTAGCTGGGAGGAGGGGGAAAGGAATCTGGGAGCCTGGGGGATCCTTGTTTTGGGGGTTGGGGTTGTCTGAAGTCAGCCCTGAGTTGGAGGAGGGTGTGAAGAGGAGATAGGAATGGGCTGATGTTGAGGGGCTGGAGTGTAGGGGAGTGTTGGGGACTTCCCTGGTGTTTGGGGGGGGAAATTGTTTGTTTTGAGGATGAAGTTGCCAGGAAAGTGTGGAGCCCCAAGACTTGTGGAGCAATGGAAGTGTTGCCAAGGGACAGTGAGGACAAGCCATAGCTTCGTGTTCTGGCACCTTGAGTGTAGTGGACTTTTGGTGGTTTTGACCCAGCCCTGGGAAAATGTAATGAGGTCCTTTTTGAGGATTGAGTTGCCAGGAAAACAAGAAGCCCCAGAGTATCCTGAAAAGTAGCTCTAGTGCAACTAAAGCTGCCAGTGGGTCAAAAAAATGCAAAGTTCTAGCGGCCTGTATCAACAGCTGTACCACAGATGGTGCCAGATGCTTTTTCCTCCACTCAGCTGTAGCCTTTGCAAACCTCCATGAAAGAAAGAAGCTTTAGATTCACACCCAGCTTTATGCTAAAGGGGTTTTTTTGTTTCTCAGCAGGTCAACTGCCACCATTCCTCTGGGGTCACCCTTTCTTCTCTCGTGACAGCACAGGACAGATGGAGAGGATCCAGAGTGCTCTGTGAGTACAAGGTACATATGCCATGTGCATCTGTGTTTTTCACAAGGTCCTTGTAGTAACTTTAAGTTAACATAAATAAGGTCTGTTCTGGAGCATGTTATGCCCACACAAAGCTTACATCCCTCTGCTTATTTTCTTTTCCTGAAAGCATAATCTTTTCTTTCTGGGCGCTTACTAGTTAAATGATACCGCAAAAATAATTTTGTACTAAAAGAGGGAGGAAACTGTTGGTTAGAATGCAGATATTCAAAACAGACTATTTTCACACTTTCATAAGATTTTTAGAATACTCAGAAGTACTCAAAAACTTTACTGAGATACTGGCATATGTCCTAAAAGCAATTGAGGTCAAACAGGAGACGTGGAATAAACGGGACAACCCGGTGACGTTTCTGCATGTTTTCCAGGCCTTGCCATGAAGCATCAGCAGCTTGGTCACTGGTGACAGCCAGTCCTGATGTGGTTTTGGTGAGCTGTGGCTTCCAAGAATGTGCTTTTTCTGTAACCTCCAGTGTGTCATTTTGACATCAGTTGGAAAGAGATTCTCAGAAGCAGAAATGTTTCTCATTCAGAGCAGCTGCTTTTTAGAATCTACAATCCGACCTGCATTGTTTGAATTGCAACTGCCAAATAGCTCTAGCAGACTATTTATTAGGTGTATTTGAGCAGTTAGGCATTTGTTGTTCATGTTTAAAAGAAAGGCGACAGAACATTACAGGGTTTTCCCCTGCTCTTTTGGTGGAGTGCTCTGAAGTGCTTGATCTCTGCCTGGCTTTCTCGTGCTGCTCAATAGCTGCCCCAGCCCGGCCTTGCAGCTGGTGGTGAAGCCACCTGAGGGGAAGGGCCCAGCCCTGGGTCTGGGCATTTGGTGCTATCTTTTTGCGGTGAATAAAAAGGAGGGGTATTTGGGGAGTGATTATGTCATTTGGGACCATCCCAGTGTCACCAAAGGGGGTGATGAAGCAGTAGAGGAGCAGGTGAGTTGGGGATGTGGGGTCACACAGAGCTTCCCCCTAAAAGAGGGGGGTTGCAGACATAAAATATCTGAAAAGGGGGGGGGGTTAAAAAATAATCATACCTATAAATATGAGTGTGAAGTGTTGAAATAGAGAACAATCTCTCATTTATATGTAGATGGAAAAATAATATTTATGTATATAAAAGGAGTTAAGAACAAAACCCTATGTCTGTATGATTCTATATTTTAAAAAAGATTTTTTTTTTTCATATTTTTATATTAGGTTTGTAAAAAGATAAATAGAGGTCTAAGCAGATACTTTAAATAGATATTCTACATAAGTGTTAATGTGTATATTAATGTCAACGTGTAAGTCTAAGCCTAAAGAGATCTTCTGTGGAAGTGTAACAAAAGAATACATTTTCCCTAAGTCTTGTACAGGTGTAAATAAGCACAGGTGCCTGTGCTGTAGATGGTTCCAAACGGCAAAGGCAGCCTATTGCTAGAAGGGGTTTCAGAACTGGACCTCCCCTGGTGTCCAGGCGCTTGCAAAAGCCCTTTTTCTCCCTTTTCCCCTCCCAGTTTGGGGCACCCCAAACGGGGACTTTCCCCCGCGGGGCCGCGCATGCTCAGCGGGAGCTGCTGTCGCGGCACAAAAGTACCTGATTCGGGGTCTACACTAGGAAAACCCCCAATTTTTTTTTTTTGGGGGGGAGGCGGCGGAAATAGTAATCCCAGTCTGGGGCAATGGCTGCGGCTGCCCGGACTGCGGGCGGGAATCCCTGCCCGCTGCTCAGTGGTTACGGTCCCTGTGTGGAGGAGGGAAGCTCGGTGAGGTCTCGGAGGAGGGCGCAGGCGCGCGGCAGCCAAAGGTCAGACCCGCCTCCAGCAGCGTGGCCCCGTCGGCCGGCCACTCCTTCAGGGGAGCGCATGCGCGATTCCGCAGATCCCGAGGCTCCGCCGGCCCCGAAGGAGAAGCGGTTACCCCCATCTACCCGGAGCTCTAATGGGCTCCCCACAATCCCGAACGTGTTCGGTGCTGCCCAGCCCCGGGACCGGCCGTTGGTGCTGCGGTAGCGTCTCACACCGCGCTCCGGGGCACGCGGAAGAACCGGTCGGTCCTCCGTGTGGAAATCTCTATGGTGCCGCCGTCATCCAGGACACCGGAAGTTCGTCCTCAGTCCTCCGGAAATCCATATCTATGGTATTGGAGGCACCAGAACGGCAGAGGTGCCTCTCAGTCCTCCGAAAACAAATCTTTATGGTACGGCGGGGAGGGGCCCTGTGAAGCGGCGGCGCCCGGCAGATGGAGCCTGCAGGCCCTGGGTGTTCTCTGTGGCCGGAGCTTTGCTGTGCCTTGAGTCAGCTGCGGCCCTGGGGGCGAATTAAAAAAACGGGGGGGGGGGGGGGGGGGGTGTGTGTGATGCGGCAGCCCGACCCCGCGGTGGTGGTTAAAATACATTAAAAGCTGTGAATGCGGGACTGAGGCATTTGAATAGAGGGCAACCTCTTATTTTTCTATTTAATGAAAGGTCTGTTTGCATTTCAAGTACATATTCATCCCAGTTGGCTGTGTCCTATATGAATCTATTTGACCATCTCAATGAATAGTGCTTTTGCACGAAGAGCGCGGTATCTCTCGTATCTAACTGAACTTATCTGACCTGTACATGAAAAGCTCGAGGATCCAGTGGGCTTTTTTTTTTTTAAAACTTTTTTTTTTTTTTTCAAAAAAAAGGAAATTCAGTATGTAATGTAATGCAGGATAATTTAGCTGCTGCTGCTGCTAAGGAAGAACCGAGTTACAGAGAAACAAAACAGTTACAGAGACAAAGCAAAAAAACTCCAGCAAGAACTAGCAGTAGGAACCAGATTGTTCCATTCTGTATTAAAAGCGAGTGATTCTACAGGGCTTATTGTGCAAATATGCACACTTGAGTTTTTCTTCCACCTGCTTAGTCTTCTGACTAAGAAGTGACTAAGCAAAGCAGTCACTTGGTACCAGTTGTCGGTGGAATAGAGCTGATGCTGTAGACCTCATCTTCGTGTGTCGCCAAAGTATGTGGTTTTACAGTCCACTATAATACAACAATGAGTCTAGAGCTGTTTTTCTCAGGAGATGATGATTTTTTACCATGAGTCCTGACTGCTTTAAAAGAGGACTAACTGAGCTCTAATGGTGTAGAGCTTTGTTTGGTTTGGTGGTTTGATTTCTTTTTTTAAGTGTTTGGAAGGACTGCAATTGAGATTCTCCATTTTTACGGGTAAAAGAAGCAAGTCTGATGCATCTTCAGAAGGGCCTGCACAAAGTCAAAGAGAACCTGGTTCAAGTAGAAGAGAGACTTGCAAGTTACATAAGAAAGGACAAGGAAAAGTCAAAACCTGAAAGCAAAAAGGCTGCAGAAGTATCATGTGATTCATCAACCGGTGAGTCTACTCTGATTAGAAAGAGCTTATCATCACAAACAGACAAGACCATGGAAATTAACAGCTGTATCCACACTTCACCAGTCCTAGTTAAAAATGGAGAAATCCAAATGGAGTTGCAAAATGGATGCTCTTCAGAAGAGATCGCAGAGATCATAAGAGAATTTGCTGTGGAAATTGACCAAATGCAAGAACTGCACGCTGCTGAAACCACTGCTCCACGTGGACATGGAGACAAGGCATATCTCTGAACATGAAGCATTAAAGGGAGAGAAGTTTGATGGCAGTGTGAGTGTGGACTAGAGAATGTAACGCTTTAAAGAAGTAGAAATTCTACAAGCTAAAGAGGTGCGTATCCTATTTCATCTTCACCAACTTTGGTTTGTGTTTTTGCTGCTCCCACAGAAATTCCCTTTTCAAGTCCGTTAAGTGTGAACCACCATATGTTCAGTATAAAGCTTTGAACTTTTCTGCTGTTTCCACGGCCTCGGGAGAGACTGGGAACCCCTTCCTCAGCAACTAAAGCTTGGGGCACAGTGCGCTCAAACATGAGACGCTTCCTTGTGCTACTGCCTGGCACCTGTCCTGCTCTGTGAACCAGGGACAGGTGAGAATCATCCTATGGAGCGCCATCTTTGTCATCTCCACGTTGATTACTTTGCTCTTGCTCCTTAGAATTAGCTCCCTTATTGTGAGTGGGTGTGGGGGGATAAAAGATGTGATTGTTCTCTTTCCTAAACAGAGGGAATGCCAGTTTCTGGATTAGCACATTCTCCACAGTGGCAATGTAGAGACGACAGAGGTTCTAGTGGTAAGAAACATTTTTTTCCATAGATTTCAAACAGCATTGTAAATTAAGTCTGCTTTTTTAACACAGAGTTGAGCGGTTGAGTTTGTGTTCTAAGAAATAAAAACAGTTACTCTCCTGATCACAGCAGTTGCACTAAGATCATGGTTGCACTAAGAAAAGGTGCTGAGTATGCCATGTCTGTTCATTTGCTACGGAAGGAAAATTACCAGAGCAGAGAGGGGATGAGTTGAGGCATCAGATGCTGATTTTTTATTTCCCACTGGAGGTCCTTTATTCTTTTTGCATTGTTTCTTCACCTCAACTGCTTCAGCTATTGATAGAACTTAAGGCTTTGTCTCCCTAGCAGTGCAAGACGATGACAGGGACTGACTTCTGCAAAAGCAATAAAAATTATCAATATGATTATTTTCATAGACAAAGGCTAAGCATATTAGGCAAGGGTCATTTGGTGGAAGTGTTTGTGTAGAGAGTTGTTTCTCTTTTAGAACTAAACTAGGATTTTGAAGTTTGAGTTTTTGGATGGTGTTTTGTTCTGCTGTTTCTACTTTGAAACTGACAAAGAAAAACTATAAAACAGGTAGTCTCTAGGCTTAGAGTCAACTCCAGTGACATGCAACCACCTGTTACAACAACAGCCAAAATATTTTTTTGATGCCCATGCTTCCAAGTTCCATGGCAATCCAGCTTTCAGTTTTCTCTCCTTTTATTTTAGACGCCTGTTCAGACTGGAGTCAAAGAACTT